>CAKMRK010001444.1:0-24534 GCA_928213465.1 Penicillium sclerotigenum | reverse complement strand
TAATGGTATATAATGGTATATAATGGTATATAATGGTATATAATGGTATATAATGGTATATAATGGTATATAATGGTATATAATGGTATATAATGGTATATAATGGTATATAATGGTATATAATAATAGATATAATAAGAAATGTACGGTCAAAACTTGATATTTTTAGTATTACCTCAGTCACCATGATGTCACGGTGGTTAGAATTAGAAGCAACACTTTGTTGTGACAACATAGGAAGCTAAATGCGTCCACCACTTGAACTAAAATGTCCAACAAAGGGTTAGTGACGCCCTTTCTGGGCGCACTACAAGCCTGTGTATCAGTTCTATTGACCATGTGCTACGGCTTTGCTGCTCGTCGACTCAATTTGATCCACGAGACTACAATCAATGACATGTTAGGATTAGGCGTGAAAATCCTCCTACCGGCACTCCTCATCGTACGTCTGGGTGAGCAGCTTCATCTCGGGACAGCGATGAACTATATTCCAGTTATAAGTATATCACAGCGACCCTTGGTGAAGCTAAGATAACTGACTTAGCGCATCTATCTGCCGTTGCTAGTTTGGTCAGTCCTTTACACAACTGCATCGATTGGCCTTGGGCATCTCTTATCGCGTCTGCTTGGCCTACCCCAATGGGTTACACCGGCTTGCTCTTTCAACAACACTACATCTCTACCCTTGTTACTTCTCCACTCCCTCCAGAGCGTAGGGAGTCTGAAACTTATCCTCCGCAATGGTGAGACAACATCCTCAGCAATTGACCGTGCTCAGAGTTACTTCCTTGTCTGCGGTGTGACAAGCAAGACCATCGCATATATCGTCGGACCGAAGATGTTACAAGATCGCGGGGATAGTCTTGGTAGCTCCGAGGAGCGCCGTCGGACCCCGAGCATCCTAGCAGAGGATGAGCAACTCACTGAAGAAACCTCCCTACTCCCACAGCGCGCCCAACAAGCCCGAACATCAGCCGGGAACTTGATCCGGCGGTCGACGCACTGGCTGGGTTCATTATTCCCTCGCCGAGTCAAGCAAGAACTCCTCGCACCCTTTGAATCTCCATTCGCCGACGTGGCGATAATCTGCACGATTCTGGGCACGGTGCTGGGACTAGTCCCCCCGTTGCACCAAGCATTCTTCTTTGACGAAGAAGATGGCGGGATATTCAATGCATGGCTGACGGCCAGTGTCAGCAACCTCGGCGGACTGTTTACCACGCTGCAAATCTTCATGGTTGGGTGTAAGCTTGGAATCACGTTCGAGCGGATGGTTGCTGAAGGACATTCGGGCCAGACCCCTGTCAAGGCTATCACGACTATCTTTGTCGTTCGGTTGGTGGTCTGGCCGGTGCTGAGTGTTTCGCTGATTTATGGACTGGCTAAGAGGACTCATCTTCTCGGGGATGATCCGATGCTCTGGTTTAGTATGATGCTTATGCCTGCTGGTCCGCCAGCACTGCTGATATCCGGGTTAGCGGAATTAGCGCAGGCATCGGAGATGGAAAAGATGGTTATTGCGAAGACAATGACAGTATGCAGTGAGGGATCTAAGGGGGAAAAAGAAATTCCGCTGACTATATCTATAGATTATGTATGCGTTGTCGCCATTTGTATGTTTTAGTATTACTGGAGCGCTTAAAGCATCCGAGGCAGTCTTGAAAGGGAAACAATGAGCGTCTACATGTTATAAAAAAGACTCGAAACAAAATCATTTTGATTCCTTTCCATTTCGATACTCGAAAATCTTCATTGATTTCATCAAATCGTCACCATATTCATCATCCACCTTGAAAAAGAGTGTTGTAGTATAAGGAGTTGGGAGTCGTAGACAAACGGTTTACTTCTAAAATCAGACATGCCAGGTTAGAATTTACACTTAAAACTTCATGAGGATATCACATACTCCGCATCCCTCACAGTTACACTTGTCGCCACATGAGCAGGTCTGGGCACCGCCAGTACAGGCGCAAGTGGATCCGCAACCACAACCCATGATGAAATATGTAGAGTAGATTGGAATTGATAATAGTAGTTATAGAAATTTTGGTAGGATTATAGGTGATGAAACTGAAGAGGACCTTGGAGACCGCAAAATAAGCGGTTTATATATCTGTATGACTACCATCATCATCATGGCGTCAGTGGAGAATAAAGTGTACAAAATAGAAATCACGTGGTTTATACATAGAAGATTTTCTTGAAATTATGTAATGAAGTGATAATCAATGGATAGCCTGCGTGGCAATGGCATTTCAATGTATGCAATGTATCTAGATATAGCAGGGTGTCAGGATCATTGATGTGCTACGCTATATATACGAATGGGGAAACTCGTTGCGGGAAAGTAACAAGAAGATGCGGGCCAAGAAGAAAATCAAAAGACAAAAATAGGGAGGATAAAGTAAGAACTAAGACTATACCATGGGATTAGAGGTAAAATATATATATTGAAGAAAAGACAACTAAAAAACATCTAAAAGATCAACCAAAAAAAGACTAACCAAAAAGGGAACTACAATCGGCTGACTATCCTTGTAACAATATAATAGACGAACAAGAAACGCCAAAAAAGTAGGAAATAGACATGGCGATGCTGGCGGAACATTGTTCCTCCGATGCTCGGCTGACATCCGTCATTCAGCCCCAGAAGGCAAGTGAATTTAGTCAAGGAGCTCTCATTGGGTGCCCATGGACCAAAGCTCTAAGCCTTATTAAGCCTCCGCCAGTCCACAAGCACATCGTCACACATGCGCGACATTGAGTAGCTGTCCGACATGATCTTGAGTACCGGCACATCGACGCCCATCTCTTTGAGGAACCACTCTCGGATACGAATGGCCACGAGAGAGTCGATACCCAGGTTGGCCACAGGCTGGCTGTAGTCCAGCGTCTCGGGGTCGATCTCAAGCAAGTTGCCGAGGGCCAGCGCGAAGCAGTTCTCCAGGATGGCCAAGCATTCGGCAGGGTCCTCAGCCGCGGCGAGCTGGGCCTTGACACTTACCGAACCGGCAGCTTGCTCTTGGTTGGCGTCATCTTGTAGCTGTTGCTGACCGCTATAGCAGGACAGCCGAGGGTCATCGCGCCACTCACCCTGGAAGACTGTCCTGATACCGGTAATGAGCTCAGGGGCCTGATTCGCGCCAGGGCGTCCAGCAACTATGGCCTCGGCAAGCATCTCGTGCAGGTCTGTCTCTGACTGTCTGTCGAACCGTGGAAGAATGGCCTTGTGAATGGTGTCGGCATGCTCAGAATCACGTCGGAAAATGTATCCGAATCCTGTCAGGATGGCAATGTGGAGGACAGAGCCGGCCAGGCCACGCTGGTGTCGGCGCTGGACAAGACTGGCCATGTAGTGATTCGCGGCAGCGTAGGCGGACTGACCGATACTTCCGACAATCGATGTAGTGGAAGAGAAGCAGATAAAGAAGTCCAATTCTTCATCGCCAAAGACCTCGTCAAGGTTCTTGGATCCCACCATCTTAGGCGCCAACACAGCAGAGAAATCCTCCCAAGGAATACGATGGAACAGGCGGTCACGGAGCACCATGGCCGCGTTCATTACACCCCCGATGGGCGCCATGGTAGACTTAATATCGGCGTAAGCAGCGCGGAGGGAGTCCAGGTTGGCAATATCGACGGCCATGGGCCGCACATTTGCTCCCTTGCGCGACAGGTACTCAAGCACACTGGGAGACACGTTGGGATTCCGGCTGGTCAAGACCACATTGCGAGCTCCGTGGTTTACCATCCACAAGCACACCGAGATACCCAAGTCTCCTGTCATGCCGCAAAGCAGATAGGTCTTGTCCGGAGAAAACAGACCATGGTGCTCGAGAGGGCGGACCAGGGCGCTGACGGTATCGGCCGTAGTGCTCCAATCAACCACGGCAGTGGAGCCCAGTTCTTTGCTTGTGACCGTTGAAACGTTGTCAATGGCCACAACCTCAACACGCTCTTTGGGAACCTGCAGGCCGGCGGGAATATGCTGCTTGGCTAGAATGCGTAGTTCAGGGAGGCTCAAACCGACGGCGAGGTCTTCGACCTCCTTGTTCACGATAGCTGAGGCAGGCAAAGAAGCATAAATCAACGCAGACAATGTCACGTGTTGTGAGCGCGCCAGGCTGACGAAGCTCTGCAGCCCATTGGGGCGGATATACTGCAGATCCTCCTCGCTCGCGTAGGGGTGGATGAAATTGGCGTCCGAACTCTTCGCGATATCCGACGTGGTGTGGAACACGGCGATGCCCTGCTCGAGGGCAACCGCATCAATGGCCTCGCTGAGGTCTTCCGGTGCGCCGTGAACCCACACAGGTCCCTTCAAGGAGGCGAGAAGGTGTTCTGCAAGGGCCCGGGCCACGAAGAGGTGCAGCTGCACTGTGTCTTCGGTGGCCGTCTTGTCGTCATCCCAACGATATAAGATGTGGTCCTCAGTAACCTTGACGACGGAGCTGTTTGTAGCTGAAAGAGCCAGGACCTTCTCCCCTGATGCCAGGTCTCGACCGATGGACACATACACCGGCCCGTACCCATCACAGGTCAGAGCACGAAGAGAGGAAGCGATCACCTGCACACGTATTTCGTCTCCTCTGGCACTACCAAGAGGAACAGCCTGTAGCTCGAATGCTCCCTGGGCCTCATCGAGCACCACAGTTGTCTCTTTAGAGCCAAGGCTAGTTGCCTGCGTCACTCGACGGAATCTGGCGGCAGATCGACGGTTGATGGTGTCTAGAGGTAGCACCCTAGGAATGTACAGGGCACCATCTTTCAGAGCAAGCTCGGGCTCTTGGGTCCATAGCAGTTCATCAGCCTTGGATTCGTCTAGGAAGGCGAGACGGAGAAGCAATTTCGCAAGTAGGGATGGCTCAACAGACGACGGGTCGTCAACATCGAGGAATTGAAGCTTGAGGTCCATGCGCTCAGCTCGCAAAGTGCTGGAAAGTCCCACGGTAACGTTGGCGTCAGGATCATTGCCTGAGTTAGCACCGGAAGTCACCCATAGAACAACTTCTGCTGCCTCCATAACGTTCTGCAGTCCTCTAAATCGCTTCTCGGTCATGTTTCGGAACACAGGGCTGTCCAAATCGCCAAGGGAGAGCACGACTGCTCCCTTGGGTACCTGAATGTCCTCAAGGCCAGGTAGTACCAGGATACTGCTAGAGGGAGCAGCAGCCCGTAAGATGGCCTGAGTCTGGCACGCGAGTTCGAAACTGGCGCCGCCACCCACGATGAGGATCTCGCCAAGTGGCGGAAGCGCCTCGGGGGCGACAGCAAGCGGCTCGCGGAGGAGTTGTACCGTCTCATCGACCGCCTGCGCCACAATAACGGAACAGAAGGAAGGTGTTGAGCTTACGTCTACCCCTGAGAACCCGTTGGCTTTCAGAAGCTCGTCCCATCGCTCGACGCTGACAGTGGGCGCCCAGACTCGACCGTCCTCCACGCCAAGGAACCATCCGGGGAGCGTCGACATCACTAGCTGCGTAGGGAGGAAGTCTTTAGTGATCTCCAGCAATACCAAGCGACCACCAGGTCGGAGGAGCTGCCGGCAGTGACGTAGAGTCTCTGCTAGACTTCTCGTCGCGTGCAAACAATTCGAGGAAATGACCATGTCGAATGTCCCTTCGGGGAATCCCTGGTCCACTGGAGGGCTTTCGATATTGAGCGTCTTGAAAGCGAGTTTGCTGCTATGCTGACTGAATATGGTGCGGGCGTTTTCAAAGAAGCCGGTAGATATGTCCGTGTATGTGTAAGACGCATACCGATTGTCTAGGGCATCTAGGACTGCCCGTGTAGTACCACCCGTGCCAGCTCCCACCTCGACAATCCGCATGCGCGGATGCTGATGCGAAATCTGTTTGACCATGGCGCCAAGATCAACATTGCCATCCTGGGCCCCGAGGCCTTCTACGTACAGACGGTCGAGCATTCCGTCCTGCGTAAGGATTCTGAGAGGAGGAGTGATTCCACGAATAATGTCGACCAGATTCTTACCCATGGCATGGAGGATGTTCATATCGTTATTGTCCGCTGGTTGACTGGCGCGCCATTTCTGCACCATCTCCAGCGTGTCATCTTTCCATTCGGGCCGAATGCTCGGGTGCTCTCCAGCTTCAATCTGGGGGAGCAGATGATCAAGCACCCAAGTCATCATGTGCTTCCGGTATTTGCCCATCAGCAGTAGTTCCTGGGGCAGGATTCTCTTGCGAAGCCGGCGCAAGTAGAAGTAGGCCGTACGTGACAGCTGCTCGTAGAGCTCCCAGTCTGCTTCTGAAAGCTTGGCCCCAAGACCTGGCTCAAGCTTATATTCGGCATCCCTTACCCACGTTGTGCCTGCGTAGAGCCAGGGATCCCGGCGTTGCCCGACTGCAGTCATGTGGAGCCCACGGATCTGCACTTGAGTTTGCCCATCCACCGCGTCGAATAAGTCCACATCACCTGTCATGGTTGTTCGATCCGTTGCGGTCACGGTGGTGTCGGCTGTAAGCACGGTGCCCTGCGACTCGGAGCCCAGCATGCTGACCCTGACACTCTTAACCCGCGTGGGTAGATAGATACTTCCAAGGCGACCATCCCCTGGGAACGAGAAGCCAGCAAACAGACCGTGGACGGCATTATCAACGGGGGCGGGATGCATGCATGCGCGTAGCGAAGAGGACTCAGGAGGTGACGACAAGGTCACCACGGCCCGGTTGAGGCGACGGACCATTGACTTGGCCTTGAAAACATCAGAGTAATTGAAACCCTCCTTGGACAGTGTTGAGTAAAGTTCCTCTACATCTAGAGTGTCCATGGGAAGCAGAGACTTGGTCTGCGGCGGTAAAGCGTTCTTATGGGGCTGGCCTAACCAGACCCGCACACCTCCGGTGAAATGGGATGTGAGTCCCGCTTGAGGTGCGTCGAAAGGCTGAACAGAGTCGACAGAACCGCTGTAGCAGGCAACCTCAGCGGTAATACAATCATCCGACTGGCTTGTAACGCGAATAGTGAAGACAACCTCAAGACCCGAAGAGTCATCTTCGAGACGCATCGCACGCATAATGTCGATGTCGTGCAGTTCTACGAGACGCAGTGGCTGCTGTTCATCGACAAGGCGGGTGGCGGCTTCATATGCCATCGACAGGTAGCCAGATGCCGGGAATAGGACTTCGCCCTGAATCCTGTGACCGGCCAACCATGGCAGCTCGCTCAGCCTGATGAGCTGCTTCCAGTGTACTTCGCGCTTGTCACGTTCGCCGTGCGTGACAGAATTACCCAGAAGCTCGTGGCGGGGTTGGCTCTGGGCGCGGAAGTTACGAGATGTTCTCGACTCCTTCCAGATGAGGGTAGGGTGGTCCCACGAGTAAGCTGGAAGACCTTTTAGAACTGACAACTCCAGAGGCTTGGAAGTTGGGAACGCCCGGCGTAGTCCGTCAAAGGTAATCAAGGGGCGCGACGACGGGAAAGATGTCCACAGGAGCCCGAGGGCGTCGGCAAAAGACGCGGCCGCGTTCTGCCCACGTTTCAAAACTCCCGAGTACGGAAGAGAGAGACCAGTCAATAATTTGATGGTCTCGGAGCTCGGTCCTTTGAGAGCGGGGTGTGGTCCGACCTCGAGAGCAAGGTCGAAGAATTGGTCTTCGTTCAGCGCTCTGGATAGTGCCTGACTGAAGAGCACCGACTGTGTCATGTTGTCGACCCAGTACTGGCCCTCGAGAAGCAGGCCATCCGCCTGATTGAACGACCGAATGCGACCATTCGCTCCCCAAACACTCGAGTACCACCGGCACTGTTTGGGGCCCTTCTGAACTTTGACTCCACACTGCTTCATCGACTCGAGATACGGGATGCCGCATGGCTTCATGTGATGAGAGTGATACGCTGTGTCGACCTGCAACACGCGGGCAAAGGTACCATTCTCCTGCAGTCGAGCGTGAGCTGCCTCGATAGCTTCGGCATCGCCTGCTAGGGTGCAGCTCGTCTGAGAGTTGCTGGCAGCCACGGCAAGAGTTCCGCCAAACTCGCTGACGAAAGCAGTCGCTTGGTTTAAGGACATGCCGACTGCCATCATCTTGCCGCGCTTCCCTCCAGGCCCTTGAGCTAGGTGTGAGTGGACACCTCTGTAGTATGCGACCCGGATCGCATCGGTGGCGTTCAAATATCCCGCAGCATATGCAGCGCCGATTTCACCAGACGAGTGTCCGACAACAGCTGAGAACTCAACACCGACGGCACGTAGGACATCGACCAGAGCGACTTGGAGAGCAGTGCATAGAGGCTGCGAAACAACAGCTTCGCCGACGCGGGAGGTCTCAGCCGGGGCGTCGAGTTGGTCAACTAGGGACCAGTTGGGACGATCCTCAACTGGAAGCGAATCGAGACTTTGCTGCATCTGGTCTATAGCACTACGGAACACGGTTGAAGCGCTATAGAGTTCCTTGCCCATGGTAGCCCACTGCGCACCCTGGCCGGTAAAGATACCCAAAATGCGAGG
Organism: Penicillium sclerotigenum; assembly: GCA_928213465.1. Classification (NCBI taxonomy): domain Eukaryota; kingdom Fungi; phylum Ascomycota; class Eurotiomycetes; order Eurotiales; family Aspergillaceae; genus Penicillium; species Penicillium sclerotigenum. The sequence goes on along the minus strand of CAKMRK010001444.1, from coordinate 16,064 downwards.
TGGCAGCACCTCCGGAATGGTTGTGGTCCGCGAGCGGCTCTTCAGGGAGTCCTTGCCCGCATCAAGCTTTTCTGCGAGTTGCTCCGCAGAGGTGGCAGAGAAGGCGGCTCGGAATGGGAATTCTGTCCTCCGGAACAGGGTGTAGGCAAGTCGGCCGAGATCCGTCTCTGGATGCGCGCGGAGGTAGCTAGCAAGCGCTCCAGCACTTGCTGTCAAAGCCGGGCCCGAGTTGGCAGACAGCACGAAGGGTCCAGCAATCTGGGGATTCGGCAAGTGACCGATCAGTGTGTGGCCGTTCAGCGTGCGACCATCCAGCACGCCGTTCGCCAAGGAGCCGGGGCCATCCCAGCTCTCAAGAATGGCGTGGGCATTGGTGCCACCAAAGCCAAAGCTGTTGACACTAACACGGCGTGGGGATCCTTGCGGGAGCTCGGGCCAAGGGGTAGTCTGGGTCGGAATGCGCAGGTTTGTATAATATGGTCGGACCTTGGGGTTCAGCGTCGTGAAATGAAGGTTGGCCGGGATCTGGCCATGTTGAATAGCAAGCGACGCCTTGAGCACACCAGCAACCCCCGCAGTGCCTTCGGTGTGTCCGATGATTGTTTTGATGCTGCCAACCACGAGCTCGCCATCCTGCCCATCGGGGAAGAAAACGCTTTGGATGGCCCGGGCCTCCATAGCTAGTGAACGTTAGAATAAGTTGCGAGGAAAGCAGAACAATTCAATATGCCACTTACGATCACCGGCCTGCGTGCCCGTTCCATGGGCTTCAAAGTACTGTGGTCGGTCGGATGGAAGAGCTGGGTTGAGCCCACTCCTGGCGTACACGTCCCGGATAAGTTGTGCCTGCGAGTCGGAGCTTGGCATTGTGATACCTGAGTTTTGTTCAGCGCGCCGCAGGGAGAATTAAGGAGGGTGAGGTAGACATACCTGGCGTCTTGCCATCTGAGTTCACGCCTGTCTCGCGAACAATGCATTCAATGTGGTCACCGTCAGCGATGGCTTGGCTAAGGGTCTTGAGGAAGATGGCAGAAACACCCTCGCCCCTGGTGTATCCATCCGCATCGATATCCCACATGAAGGATCGGCCATTGGGTGACAGCATGTTGAGCTTGAATCGTATCTGTCAGCTTGTCCTTAGGGTTCTCAGTGGGTGGCAGTGGTATAACAAACCTTGGATTCGCGAATGAACGGCTCAGGTCCAATTATAAGATTTGTGCCTGCTGCGACTGCCATACTGGCCTCTCCGTTTCGCAAAGCAGAAACCGCCTGGTGAAGGGCGACCAAGCTAGACGAACAGGCCGTATCTATGGTTACCGAGGGCCCTCTCCAGTCGTAGATGTACGACACACGGTTGGCCAAGATGGACGCGGCAGTACCAGTTCCGTGGTACTGGGTCAGGGTGTCGATGCCTCGCATAACACTGAACTGGTGATCTAAGTTCATACATCCAACAAACACCGCGGTAGACGATCCCCGCAGCTGTTGCATAGAGTAGCCAGCCGTTTCAACGCCCTCATACACCGTCTCGAGAAGCACACGTTGCTGGGGGTCCATAGCCTCAGCCTCCTTTGGGTTGATGGAGAAGAAGTCGCGATCGAAGGCGCGTGGGTCATCTTCCAGAAGATAGGCGTGCTTGACGTTCGCGCTCTATTGCCAACAAGTTAGATATATAAGACCAAATTTATATGATTGATATGGGGATACAATCTCACTCCATGGTACTGGCTGCTTGGGTTGTAAAATGCCTTGGTGCTGAAACGACTGGGTGGGATTTCCTGCAAGACATCTCGAGGGTTCTCCAGGAGCTCCCAAAGCTTGGAAGGAGAGCTGGCTCCGCCGGGAAAGCGGCAGGCGCTGCCCACTATCGCAATAGGCTCGCGAACGAAGTTGAGGGGGGTACCCTCGGTCCCTATGCTCCCCATCGTGAAGACTGTGATATGAGAGAAGGGCAAGGCTTAAGTAAACAAGGTTAAAATAGAATGGATGGAGAAGCCCGACAAAAAGGTACGGGATCTATGCTACCTGGACCAGGAAATAGTGGAATAGCGACGACCAAAAGATATAAGGTGAAGATGTCACTCGACGACCTCGAGCAGTCAATGTTGAGTCGGAGCCTTGGCCTGGCCGGTGAGCTTAGTCTCTCTAAGCATTGCAACACCGGAGCCTTAGCCTCGAGTAATCAATGCCGATGCGGAGGCTGACATGCATGTCGGCACCGGTGGTGATGCTGAGCCGCACCTCCGGCCTCCGATCCGCCCCCACATGCCACATGTCAGCTCTCTTTGGATTGAACATGCCGACTGCACCGACATGCACCGGTAAGCTCATAGCAACACGAGCCGATACGATATTTGAGAAGTATTGGGAGTTGGGTTTAAAATCCACAAAACAAAAAGAAAAGCTTTAGATAGACTCATCTCACACTTTATTCCACCTACCACTACTGTCTGTGACCTCTTGCACCGTAACTCACACCAATCTCATTGCTACCATGAACGCTCTTGTCGGTGCCGAATCAGGCGGCTACCGTCTTGTCGAGAATGTCGAGATCCCCGTTCCTCAACGAGGCTCACTGCTAGTTCGTGTGCATGCGGTCGCTCTAAATCCACGAGACGCCAAGATTGTTGATTTCAACAGCGCTCCCGGGTCACTAGGCGGCTGTGACTTCGCCGGAACCGTCGAGAAGGTTGGCGAAGGTGTTACACGGTTCAAGGAGGGTGACCGTGTACTCGCCGTCACATTTGGCTCGGATGCCTCAAACAAGACAAAGGGTGCCTTTGCTGAGTTCGCTTTGGCAGAAGAGGACATCAGCTGCCTTATCCCTGAGGCCTTCTCCTTCACGCAGGCGTGTTCGATCGGACTTTCAATGGCCACAGCCGGTTTGGCTCTTTTCCAGGCTCCTGGGCTAGAGCTGTCCTTGCAAGGGGGCAATGGTGAGACCGTGCTTGTCTCGGGAGGTGCTACGGCAACAGGCACCATGGCAACGCAGCTATTGAAGATGTGAGTGCACTTACCAGACTCTCTTCAGCACCACCCCTCCCTGACATCTTCTCTACAGGGCCGGGTATACACCTATCGTCACATGTTCGCCTGCGAACAACGCTCTGTGCGAGTCATATGGCGCCGCAGCCACCTTCGACTACCATTCTCCCGCTTGCAGTGCTGATATCCGTGTGCACACTGACGACAATCTAAAGTATGTGCTGGATTGCGTCACAGATGCCGCCACTATGAAAATGTGCTATGGAGCCATTGGCTCTTCCGGTGGCAGCTACATCGCACTCGAAACAATCGCCACCACTGTGAAATACACACGAAGGGATATTCGTGCTGACTGGTTTTTGGCTGACGCCATTATGGGAGACGGAGTCCATATGACGGGAACATACGGGCGCCCGCCCTCACCTGAGCATAGGGTGTTCGGCAAGCAGCTGTTTGCCTTAGCTGAGACCTGGTTACACGATGGGAGCATCAAGCACCATCCCCTGGAAATCCAGAATGGCGGCTTGGCAAACCTGCCTCAAGCCATGAACGACATGAAACTTGGAAAGGTACATGCCAAGAAACTTGTAATGCCACTTCTGGGACACTAGAGTGTACATTATCAAATCGCAGAATAGATAGTTTGGCAACGAGTTCACAATGAGATACTTGGCGCGGATTGGGCGGTAGAAACTGGCAGTACCTTGAGCTGTCCATCCTACATTGAAATAGCAATATATTGAGACAAGGCTACCTATAATATCCTCTGCAATTTATTTGGCTGCATGGTGGCCATATTCTCGCAGTCTTTCTCAGCAATTCAGAATATCGTATTTTCATCCGATAATTACCAAGATTACTTTGCCTATGCTGCCTGTTCTGCCTGTGCTGTCTTCCTCACATGGATGCCAGGGGCCAGGGGCCGTTACATATGCAGTAAGCACAGATTTACCCCTCATCACCCCGAAGTGTAGAGTCCCGTGGACTATATGTACAACTTTTCGAAGATTTGTTTTCTTTTTTTTGGACACTAAGATATTCATGGAATTCCCTGTGCTGATATATCTGAAAATCGGTTTGGGCACTTGTATGGCAATAACCGCTTCATCGTAAGCAATTTCCAACAGAAATTCCATAGATGGATGCATAGATGGACGACTAAACTTATTACCTACGTCAGAAGCACTCTCGAACATCCATCGGCTTTCCGAAAAGGGAATTCTGTTATTCAATCTTGTGAGACATTCGGTAGCAATTCTACCCCGCACCGGTAGCTCCGGTGCCAACGAGCTGGATTCCCTAGAGTGCAGAGAGAATCACGACTTAGTACCAAGACCGCTTCAAGCGCCGCAGTGAGCGCCTCGACTTTCTCACGCACCGCCGTGGCCGCAACGAAGACGGGTGGCGTAAAATTAGCCATTTAGGCAATGGCGCCGATCATGATGTTGGGGGGCCGTGGTCTTTGCGGTCTTTTCGGTCTTTGCAACGTCACAGGCGAATGGGGTGGGTCCATATAAATCCAGTTGTGGAGAATTAAGCAGGAGAAAGCGGGCTCCGGTGAGCTCGAGTATTTGATTATGATTCCAAATAATTCGAGTAGAGTGCAGATGATATAATGTTGGCATTCACGACGAGACAGAAAGGCAGCCCTTTGCGGGGCTTCTGTCAACATATCGAATGGTTCTGGAGAACAATATAAGTGGAGAAAGACATTGCCTTACTTGGGCGTATAGTGCCGGCATATGAATAGAACTTAAGGCTGCTGTTTCGGCATTTGTACAGTACTTGAGCGGCTGCTTGGGAAACTCTAAGACAACGTGACCTCATTACTTATTTAAGGAGATCAACAAGATTTGGAATTGCAGACCAGAGCGAAATCCTAGAGAAGAGAGTAAAGAATTGATACTCCAACTATGTGCTTGTCCCACAGGAGCTGATTATTGTATGTAGTGTCACTTGGAAAACTTTCAACTCCTCTAAGCTTTCAGGCCAAGGACATTATCCTTTGTTAACATCAATTTAACTTGAAAGTTTATATTAAAGTGCATTTACCATTTACACACATATTCTCATTTTGAAACGAGTTTGAATCATCATTCCAAGGCTTGAATCGGTGGTTTTAAGTTGCTGGTAAGTGAATTTAGTTGTTCCTTTTTAATCCATCGTGGGGATTTTGAGCCGTCAATTGGGTTCGAGTAAAGATAAGACAAAGTACATTGTTGGTCGGGGCCAGACCAGGGGGCCAGCGATTTGTTGCCAGTTCTTTCCTGCTGCAGTCAGCGTAGTATGAGTCTCGTTTTCGTTCCAGGGGGAGTCTCGCTGCTCAGTCAGAACTCTATGATATTGATGAATAATACCTCTAACCCTAAGTTGTGGATGGCACGGTATGTTTGTCTTTACTAGGCCACCAAAATTCTGTTGCAGTCCGATTTCTAACTCTCAATGGTATTGGTCGGGGTGGTTACGGAGATCGAGGATCGCGGATCGTCGCTCAGTACTCGTATCCACGATATATAGCATTGGCAATCGTAAAGTTTTGGCAACTGGAGGGTAGGGCCGCTCAAGGCGGAGTGCCAAGGACGACTTGGGAATCTTGGCGTGAGAAGTATCTAGTCAATTAACCAATTAATCCAACCTTTAATTGACCTGATGCAACCTGACTAGGGATGGAATGGTTATGCAGGAGCTTTCTCCATCGGAAGTAAAACCATCCGAGCGCCAGCTGAAATGTAGAAATCATAGAATTCTTTTTTCTCCCCAAAAATGCGTCAATCCATCCAATCTCACTCAGAAACAGTTGCCAAAAAGTACTCCAACTCCACTGTAAGAACTAGTCAAGTGCGGGATAATATGTTCCTACTCCTGCTTACTGCGGTTGCCACTAAAAGTTGGAGATCCTACTCAAGTACCAACGCCATATCCCAGGCATGAGACTGCACATATTACAATTTCCTGTGTCCAGTGAGTACATACCAAGTGCAAGTTGCAAGTCAATACCAAATGAGGTATAGAAAAGAATGACTTGCATATGTCCATTTTTGGGTTTCACCATATCTGACCAATCAAAAGATAGCGCAACGACCACTCGTATCACCTAGTCTCCAAGATAAATCCGTAAGATTAAAGAGAACTAGTAGTAATTAATAATAGACGATAAAACGTTGAAGAACGGTCTGTGCACCCCAACGTAGCAGCCGATGGCTCAGACCACTGCTTGACACCCATGTTCTCACGCCACATATGACCGGTTTAACCTTGGAAGCCTTTCTTTAAGACGCTGATAATAGCTGACATATATCTATATAGTAAGGAATATATCATCCTGACAAGGATAAAAGGCGCTATTATAGCCACTTATATTTTCCATCCAACACTGTAGAGTCAGCATACGCAACTCTACAAATTACTCGAGGACTAGCGAAACCCTAAAGATATGGCTTACATGACGGTTCACTAACATCTGAGTTATAGGATCCAATCTAGGATGGGGCTCTTTTCCTACCTAGTTTGCTATTATTGGAGCGAACCGCGCGTACTATAGAGGGTGTGACCGATGTTAGGAAATCTCTCTGTACCAGACGGGTATGGGAACAGATGGGGAGGGGGGGGCCTGAGACAGGGGGTAATCCTAATAAAGATAAGTCTTGGTTCGAGGCTTCACCATGCCTACGGATGGACGGAGTAACCCGTTGCGTTGCATAATCACATTGCGGCAGCTTGTATTATATGACTTAACAAGGCTAGAGCCGAGACTTGGAAGGTTTGGCAACTGAAGGATTCCATGCACACTTGAAGGATTGTGCATGATGCATCTAAGACGAAGCGGTGGTTAGTACAGTGTACAAGCTCGCTAGAAGCAGGATAGCCCTCAGCTCCGTATCCCCCGTTCTAAAATAATAATAAAAAAACCAATTATCTGCCGGATACAGTAAACGCTATCTTGATAGAGGCACTGGGCGCCCCATTAAACCACCAAACTGCCAACTCTACCGATTACTCGCGTAAGCCCTAAAACACGGCTTATATATATCCCTGTAATCAATACCTCATTGAATGACAAGAAGGCCAATTAAGACAGCCCCCACGAAGGTAAACCCGCTCACATATAAGAGCCTAGGCCCCAGTCAAAGAAAGGTCAATAGTGAGAAGAAGCAGAAAAGAAGCGTAATGTCACACCGGCAATCGTGTGACCGTTGTCGGCAGCAAAAGGTGAGATGCCTTCGAGATGAGGCTCAAAGAGGGGAAAGCAATAGCTCTTCTCCAGACGGATCTTGCCTTTCTCGGTGCGAGCGGTGTATGAAGGCAGGGGTGGATTGCATTTACAGTCGTATGTATTGCTCCGATCTCCCCATGCGAGTCCTTTTTTCTGTATTACAGTTAGAATGGAACGGTACAAGGCCCAGTTGACTGAGGTGTCGCAATCACCCCCGCTATAGTGAAACAACAATCTAATCGTCGATCTGTTCCGACATCAATTCGAAGGGAAACCGACCCCGGACCTAGGAACTTGAACGGCACATCGTGGTTTGACCAAGGCCTAGCCCGGCCAACATATCCGGGCGGGCCATTTCTGGGAGCCGACTTTTCCGACCTAGCATGTCAGTTCCCTGGCATGGATGAGAGTGGAGCTGTCGCCAGTTTCAACGGCTGGGACGCGAACCTGCAGCCATTTTCACCAACTTCGTTAAATTCCTTGATATCACCATCCGCAGTAAATGTGGCCCCAATTTCCACTGCTCCGTCCATCATTGACGGTGGTCAAGAGAGCGAAGATTTCGATGACGAAAAGGACCCCACCGATGCCCTCTCCTCGCAGTTGACGTCTTTGAGCCAGAGGGCTAGGCGGGCTATGCGCCGTCTTGTCCTCCCGGGCCGTACGCCCTTGACTGTATCGTCGCCTGAGGTAAACGAGGCACTGGAGGACACAAATACCCTAATACGAATCATGAACAACATCACAGCGCCGGATCGTGACCAGATCACCCTCGACCCGACTACCGCCAATTACGGGTTGGCATTCTCAGCCCTCGCCTGCCACCAACATCTCGTAGCTCTCTTCCGTGCCATCTGCGATGCTATACATCGGTGTCTAGAGTCCAAGAAACAGCGCCAGCAGCAAAACTATCGAAACCGACAGCACAACGACGTGGGGCCGTCCTCGGTGGCCCAATTCGTCATGGTGCTTCAGCTGCTAATGCACCTCATCAACCGCATGGACCGGAGTCTCTTACAGAAATCCCCATCAATGTGGCGAGGCCCTGAGTTGTCTACCGGTGGCTATATTACCCCCAACACACCCAGTGCGGGCAATTACAATACCATAGATTCAATACAATCCGAGGCAGCGGCGGGGAGCTCATCAACCCCTTGCGGCCTTCTTGTCCTTGCACAGGATATTATAGGGATAATACCCAACGAGCATGAGAAACTGAGACAGGTTATTCAGAAACTACAGACAGAGATGGAGCACCCAGAGCTCCACTGATGGAAAGGGTGAGGGGCGGAGCTCGAAGAGCGCGGGAGGGATGTTTCAGGAGTACACAAAGATAAATCCCCATTCTTTGATTAACGCAGGACTAGAACAATTAGCTAGACTATGAAAAGAGAACGTCTTACAATCAAATTTGGGGGACGGACCACTCGGGCTCGAACCGAAAGTTTCACCCCCCTGACTACATTATCTCCGACCATCGAATTTACCTGATTCGTACTATCGGGGGTGGGGGTATGGGGCAACCAGTGTTTGAGGCGGGGAGGACTGCGTAACTGCTCCATAACTTCTTCGGACCTGATCCGTACCGGCTCCGATATATTCCCACCACTCGCGTAATTCCACCGGGCATCAGATAGCTGCCCCGAGACCTCGGGGGGCCTTAGGGCTTACGCACATAAGCGTTTGTCAGAAGTCGGGGTCGGGAATATTACCAACCCCATCGAATTACATTGCTTATTATTATTGAGCTAATTATAAGATTTATTTTAAATTATTCATTTCCACTCCCGAGGCGGGGAAACACAGAACACCCAATAATAGAATTCCTTCCCCTCACGCCATCTCGTATCGCCCGCGGCCATGCACCTATCCATGTGGACCCACAGGCGGGGCCAGGCAGACCCGTGGGTCTGCGCAGCTCTAATGACACTTCCTTCATATGATGTCTATGGGGTCTACCTAAGGTATCCATCCATATCACGGGACCCTTATTGCATACCATGGGGATCAATCATGGATTTGAAATAAAGAACAAATATATTCTGCCCGGGTCTATTCAGGTCTGCCTACTTCTTCTGCGTAAGCAAGATAAGCTACCTAAGGTAGGTAATCAAATTACACAAAAATCCTATCCCGTTCAATGTAAGCTTTACGATGCCTTTTAAGCCTTTCAAGCTTTTACTCTCCTCCACCTTTGTATTAGAGTCTTCACTTTCGTGAAGACTGATTTTTCAATATTTGGTATACGAGCCATAGGAACGTCGAGTATCCAACATCCTCCAATTTACGTGCACGCTTCACGGTGTTGAGGTTTTCTCCGACACCCCTGGAAGCCTAGGATCTAAGGAAAGTAGCGGGGCGAAAATTTGATGAAGGAGAAGTTAACTTTGAACATAATATAGCTTCATTCCGTTGGTTTCCATGTACTTTCTGACAAGCTTGCCTCGCATGCTAACTCCGTACTCTTCTAGCACCAGAGGCCCCATCAAACTCATTCCTTTACACCCCGCTTGGAGAGTCTTTCCCACCCTACGATCGGCTTTTTCTCCTAACAATATATGCTCATATAAAGCCAGAGGTGTAAAACTTTCTTAATCGATGGGAATCAACAGAGCCTAGTAGATCGGGACTTGATGCTGATTGTCAAGACCAGAAATTATTGAAGGTTGTAATATTTATTGTTGATAGAGAGTCACATGGTAATACCTAGCATCTACCTCTCCCGGGCTTCAACCAATAGAGGCTGTCGGGTGGCATTTCCCTTTTGATTTTCTTCCTGGTAGAACGAGATGCCTATATTGTCTTCCCTTAAGTACTGGTCCATTTCCGAGGTCCATACCTTTCAATGTTTCAGGTGCCGACAGCTTCTGTACGTTGGTTCATAACCTAATTATTATGCTTAACCGTGCCAAGCCCTCCGCCTGAACACTTGGTAACCTTTTCCCTGCCAATCTTTCGTATTAAAATAAGGAAAACTAAAATTTCTCGGCCTTAGCACATTTAGGTAGCTGTAGGGGTCGTCGTAGTGGACATTAAGTTATGTGGGTTTGGCACAATCGGTATAAATTGGCTTCCTGGCCCGTGATGCTAGCTATAATTTGAACCAGGTGTCATTAAACCCTGAACTCGAGTTCGGGAAATACATTGCTCATCCATGTAGCTAGCGAAAAGGAGGACGAGGCTAGGAACGAGAAGCAGAATGAGTACATGCCTTGCATTGAAGAGGCAATGGAGGTAGTTGGGGCTCCCATAGAAGATAAACTTTCTCCTGGTCTAAGTCTAGTATTCATTATGTGGCCATCAAGCTCGCCACATTCCTCATATCTCGTGGTCAAGCGAACAACCTTCACTTCACCCCTAAAGATTATCTACGCCCATACAAACTTTGGAGACAATAATTGAGACTGCAATGCCAAGAGCCACTGACTGATTCCACTGTCGCGACAAGGCATCATGGTCTTCATGATGCGGTGCAGCATATTCATGGGGTTTGTTGGCTCCCAGGTCTCGTCGGGCAAAGCATGTACTTAAAGTACATTAATCTGAAGACGACATTCCCCGTCTTCCTCTTGACCTTCCAATTTGGTAGCTGCCCTAGCATTATGGCACTAAATGCAAACGATATGTTTGTTAAACAAGCTAGGGGTAGGATTAAGCATATTGCGGAGAAGAAGCCGGGCCTTGCGTTGTGCATTATGCATTACACCGTCGGGCACAATGCCAGTGCAGATGGCCCAAAATCAATTCTAGCTGCATACCATGGACTGGCTTAAATGTGCAGGCTATCACAGAACACCCGGGGCAACCTCTATTGACTGCCATTATCCAAAACCCCGTTGATTTACCTGTACGTCGTATCCAATATGTCGTATAGTATTCGCTCCGATCCTATAGTTTCAATGTTAGAGATCTACAGCACCATTCTGATTTAATATCTCATATTCTTATCAATAGACTCTGTCAGATACGTACAAAATGTAGCTAGATTGTTTGCTCTAGGAATGGTTATGCTGATGAGCGTGAGATCAGTGAGTTCCCGATAGCATAATCTATTATTTCACGCTCTCTTCTATTGTGGCACAACTAGTAAAATAACGCCTTTAATTTGGTTATTGAATGATCCTGTACACTACCTACCTACACAGGTAGGTAAGGTAGAAGGTCGGAGGTGGGGCGGACACGGACGGAGGTGGGGCTAATAAAGTTTGCTCCGATCTGTCTAGGGACCGGCCCGGACCGATCGCCGACCACCGAGTGCGACGCCAAGACTCCGGCTTAGCAGATGATCTCCGACTCTTCGGGTGCTGACCTGCCTAGTTAATCCATTATCACTTACGCATGTTTGTTTTCCATATTAACCTTCGCCTAGTAATGACTCCTTGTATAATATCCCTCCTACCTATACAGCCAAACTGCCCAGAATCTCTAATTGCAATCATCATAATCCCCATCTCCTATCTCTAGCTCAAGTCTTTCCTGAAATAACGCAATGACCAGCGTTCTACCCCGCGTTGATGCCGAGTTCAAAACTCTAGATGGGCTAACCCTGCGTGGTTGGGTGTTTCCCACCTCACAACGTGGCCCAGCCATGATCATGTCCCCGGGAGTACGTACCCGTACTACCAGCCGCTTAGTGCTTGCTTCGATGACCACTTAACTGATATCTGAGTAGTTTAACATGCCCAAGGATGCTATGTTACCTGACCTCGCAAAGTGGTTTCAAGAGCGTGGAATCACCTGCCTTCTCTTTGATCCTCGCGGCTTAGGCGCCAGCGATGGAAATCCAAGGAATGATGTGAGTTTCATAAACTTTCGGTCACGCTCAGCTAAAAAGCCACATACTTACTTTTATTCCTGTACCAAGATCGACGCAAGACAGCAGGCTGAGGATCTTCACGACGCCGTGACCTGGTTCAAAGAGAACCCTTTGGTCGATGACACCAAGCTCGCGCTCTGGGGTCTATGTTTTGGTGGCAATGTCACTCTTGCTGCAACGGCTTTTGAGTCCGTAACTTCATCCCCATTTTCACCCATTTCTCTACCCAGCCACACCCTTCCTTCTCTTGTATTCCTTGTATTCCTCTCCCTGGTAGTACATGGGCTGACGAGAAACCCAACTACAGCAAGCGAGTCGCCGCGACGATCTCGATCGCACCCCTGATCGACTCGACTGGTATCCCAGAAAGACGCCAGCCAATTCTCGAACTGGCCATGCATGACCGCGCCAGCCGCCTGGACGGTGAAGATCCCATGTACCTCCCCTACGTCAACGAGGACGGTAGTATTCCCAATGGCCTCCAGATCGCCGCTGAAATGATTCCTGCTCTCGAGCGCCTCGGTGTACCCATTGAGAACCGCATCTCCGTCCAGACTTACTACAGAAGTCTGTCGTGGAACATCCTTAACCTCGTTGGGTATATTTCACCAACGCCAGTCATGATGGTTACGCCTGAGTTAGACGTTTCGTGCCCCACGGAAGACCAGCTCAAGTGTTATGAGCTCCTGGGGGAGCCGAAGGAGCTTCATATCTTGGAGGGTAAGGGGCATCTTGACTGGATTTTCGGAGATGTCGATATCATTTTGAATAGGCAGCTCGACTTCTTGAAGCGGAGCCTGAACTTCTGAGGGGCTTGAGCAGCGGGTACTATATCCATTCGGTCCATGGATGTAAGTAGAATCACTAGATATATATATATATACATACGAACGAAGCAAAATGGAAACACATGATCTATGCAGACGATCTAAAGCGCTTGTCTTGAGTCAACCTGGGTGAGGAACCCCCGTAACTGCCAAACATATTTTAACTCGGGCCATAATTCAGCGAGACAGTTGAGTGTAATTTATACACCAACTCAATCATTGAAGGAAGGAACTTTGGGAGTTGAAATATACTGTTAGTGGGTGCAGGTTACCCGTATTTACCAGATGTTCAGCCCTAGTCGCCCAACCGGGGCTCAGGGGATGCTCAGTCAGCAGCCAAGTTGCCCCGGCCCGGGCCAATCTGCTAACCTTTCGGCCGCATGACAAAGAAACAGTCGAACTAAGAATATGCCCCCCTCTCCGCCACCCATTCCTCTCACATCTGTCAGTCCTATATCATACATTGGCTTTGATAGCCCTATATTATATCAGATTATTTGTGTATTCATATCTAGGTTTGTCAAGTATACCAAAGAACATCAGTTCAAGCATTGCTCACAAGCCGAATGGCTCTTATGAACACCATATTCTCACTATCAATCAAGCGATCATCCATCACGCGATAATGCAACAATTTTTGCTTATTCTGAATGCGTTCGCCTCATTTTCCTCCACAGCAGCCGTGATAATTTCCGCCGCAACCCCTGCATCTTTATCTGGTTCACTTCTCGTTACTACTGGTGAGCGCTTCTATCAACGCATGTATGCGGTGCGCGACGTACCTTTGGGAATACTTACTGGAATTCTCCCGCTCCGTCCTGGGAGCCCAGCAGTAGCTCCTGCCATCGCTGCCGCTGTATTTGTTCAAGCAAAGGATGTAATAATTGGTATTAGCATAAATGATGTAGGGATGGCTTTAGAGCTTCATTTGCTATGGCGGCCCATGTTCTGTATTTTTTCTTTTCCATCCCGCGAGCCAAATTTGCGAGATAGTCTAACAATAGAAATATAGATATATCTGAGGAATCAACCAAGTATCTGTGCTCTCTCGGTATCAGTAAGGTACATCTGAGTAAAGCAAGTAGCTGGAGACTCTATTTTGTATTTCTTGGCCAGCTAGTAAGTCATAAATGGCAGAAACCTAGTCTTCTGTGACGTTAGGATGTTCCCCGTAAAGTCGATCCGCCAATTGCACCCCCTGGGCACTTGTGGCTGGTTGGTACGGGGTAATCTATGGCGATCAAGCAGGCATTCAGGCCTCCAGAAATCCAATTACTTGTAGAGGCCGTCTTCCCAGCCCATGACCTCGGCTTCGGCCTCATAGCTTTGAGAGTAGTGGTCCAGGATATCCTTCTCGGTGCGTCCGTCCCTCAGTTTCAGAGCGACGTCAAGGTGTTTGGGGTGCAGGGCAATTTCCTGGACGAATCCAGTTTCTAGGTTCAGATCGATCTCCTTCCCCTCAATCGGCACAATGTCAAAAGCCCAGAGAACCTTGGCCAGGCCAAGGAGCAAGCTTTGCTTCGCCGAATTCATCCCCGGGCATATCCTCCGCCCGGCCCCAAAGTCATAAGTGACCCTCGCAGTTGACGACTCCATCTGAGCAGGGTCGTGCGCCTCGTCCAGCCGCATCCCGAACGGGTGTCGTAGGAAACGTTCTGGGATGAATTTCTCGGGCTCTTCATAGTCCTCTTCGGAGTGGTGAATGTTCCATACGTTCATGAGGACGGCAGTCCCCTTGGGGATAAGATAGCCATTATAAACGTCATCCTGGGAGGGGGCGTGGGGGACTCCTCGTGGGGCGACGGGACGCCAGCGGTGGACCTGTTAAGAAGTTTAGTTCAGATGTTGTAGATACTCCATAGCCTCCAGGTAATGGCCATACCTCATTCCAAAACGCATCTGTATACTTCAAGCTCGGCAGATCAGTTGCCTTCGGCGTTGCGCCTCCTGACACCTCAAGCACCTCGTTCCTGACTCGTTCCTGAAATTCTGGGTATTTTGCCAGAATCAATAACATGATCGAGAACACCGCTAGCGAGGTGTTCGTCGCGGCTGATACTATATGAAACGCGGTGTTCCCCATATCTGTCGCCGTGAACATGTTATCATTCTTCTCACGCTGCTCTCTCAACATCTTTGCCAAGATACTCTCCCATCCAATCGACTTTCCCCTATCCAGAGCCGCGCGCTGTTCCTTTGCGACACCCAAAAACTGGGTGCCTATCTTCATAACCTCTCCCCTAACCGCTCGAGCCTTTTCTTTCCATTGGGCCATCCCGAAGAATTCTGGGAGATAGCGCAGTAGAGGAAACAGCTCCATTGCGTTAGGCGCGACTAGTGCAGCATACACATCACTGCAATGTCTGAACTGTTTGATTGAAAAGCCATGATCATCCATCGAGTCCGGACGCCTGCCACACACCGCCAGTGATGGCACGCTCATGTTCCAACACACGATAATAGCTTCCAAATCTGTCCTCCTCGCTGTCGGGGACTCAAGCAACTTAACCAGCAGTCTGGCTGTCTCAGCCTCGTAGACCGGACGAAGCCTTGCAATGGCCCCCGTGCCAAAATTGTTGTTGAACTCCCTGCGCCAGCGGGTGAGCCAGGGGGAGCTGTCCTGAAAGATGGCAGCTCTGAGGTCGGTTTTGAAAACCCATGTGTTGTTCATGAACTGCCAGGGACGGTCGCTGTATACGGCCCCGCGCCGTTCAAATAGTTCACGGACTAGGCGGCCGCTGTTCAAAACGACGACATTGGTGGAGCCCATCTTAACGCCAAGGGGAGTGTCTTTGCCATAGCTTTTGGCCCAGGCGCCATAGGTGAGAAAGGGGAAAATTCTATCGACCTGGAGGAGGTTTCCAAGCCCAGGAAGCCCGCGCGGCCCAGGGGGGAAATCCTTCGGACGAAGGGTGGTCAAGATGAAGATCACAGTATTACTAACAATGAAAAGCAAGGAACCGTAGATGAGAAAGGCCGGCGAAAGAACAGTTTCTGCAATACCCGCCATTTTGTCTGAAATTTGCTTCGGCGGGTTTGGCGATGATGATATTGAGTATTTGGGGAGCGAAGTCTGTCGTTGAGACCAAGGTCTATACCTATACAGCCAAGAACAAGGGTACGCTTATAATCCGGGTCCTTTCACTGGATGATAGTAGTAAGTACTAGAATTCACACTAAGCGGTGCGGGGGGGGGGGGGGGGGGGGGGGGAGATTGGGGGGG
>CAKMRK010001435.1:0-91923 GCA_928213465.1 Penicillium sclerotigenum | reverse complement strand
CTCACCTAGTTACTTACCGAAATCGACATTCCTAGCTTTCTATAGAAGCCAATCTATATCTTTATAGATAATAATAGAGCTATTACTTTAGCTTTAAATCCTGAATTTCATACTAATACTAAGTATATTGCTATCCGATTTTATCGGCTTCGTGAAGAAGTGGCAGCTAGTATAGTGAAGTTCGTCAAGATTCCTACTACTAAAATGGTAGTAGATAGTTTAACAAAACCCCTAGTAAAAGTGATATTTAAACGATTTGTCAATCAGATAGGGCTTATACCCTATAAAAATCGTTGAATTCTGATCTACATAGTGAAGAATGGGGTTTTTACATGGATTATAGACTGGTTTTTCGGAGATTTAGGAAGGCTTCGACTATAGTACTAGTCGTGGGGGGTGTTAGAAGTGGTCATGTGACCACAGCTTATCTCCTAGCACTTAGTCCCACCTTCTATAGTTTTCCTCTCTTTACGCAACGCACAATAGACAGATTTTCAGTCCACTTTATTGCTTCATGCATAGTCGTACTGGCCTCTCTGTCTAACACAAGTCCACGCTTTTTATGTTATAGACTGCGGTTTGATCCTTTCAAGGCCAGAAACACCTAGGTAGCAGGTACGATATGAGTGAGTTCATAGAGCCAATTCGACAAACAGGTGGACATTAAAGAACCATTGCTTTCCGTATTCCCTCATCGTTAGAAGTGCAAATAATCTCCTTGCACGTCAGTGATCTCTCAATCAATACTTCGAGGCAGAAGGTTGCCTGAGAAACAAATCGCTCTAAACTTGGGTGTTGAGTCGATATGTCCAGTAAGCAGTCGGTTGCCGAAGACCGGAATACCGACGGACTGGCCGCCTTCGTCCGTTAAATGAGGGGCCTAACTCTTTTGGTGGAGATCCGGTGATCTCCCCTGTTTGCTTCCAGCAGTCGTAGTTCTAGCTCCGTAGATAGCTTCCTTTCTGCTTTGCACAACAGGGACTTTTCCAGAGTACTCCCATCTCCATGGTGATCCTTACCTAACATGGCTCCCTTTGTACTCTCTCAATGCAGCGTGGCCGATGGTGCCGCCCTAGCCGCCAATAGTATTCCCGCTTTCTGGGTTGACCCGCACTGGGTCCTGGCCTGGCGCCATCGGACTCTCGAGTACCACGTTTCACAGATAGCCCTGCGCTTCCCTCGCAACCTGCTGAACAACCGGGAGGCTTTGCGACACCAGAAAGCAGTGGATCTAGACACGGGTCGCATACTCGGCTACGCCCGATGGCGCCTGCCACCGACTTATGAGACCAGCCCAGATGATGGCACGCCGACATGGCTCGAGGCCCAGGTCCCAGCCGTCGAGCCTGAAAAGGAGGCCGAGATTCGGCGGATTGCCGAAACTGTTATCTGGGATCCCAACGATGATGCCGATGAACTGCTGGATCGCGTAAACGCCCTCGAGAAGGAAGTTACGCCAAAGACACCGTTTATAAGTAAGTTGCAGATCGACGTGTGGCTCTAGAGGAAAGTAATTCTTGGTCTGACGTGTCGGTTGATAGGCCTGGAATACCTTGCTGTGCATCCGGACAACCAGCGCAAAGGGGTTGGGAGGGCATTGGTGAAGAGCGGGATGGACCAGGCGGACAAGATGGGGTTAGACATTTTCGTCCACGCTTTGAGAGACGGAGTCGAACTGTATAAACGAATGGGGTTTCGACTCATAGCAGAGCTCGTCCAGGACGACTCTGCATATGGTGGTAGTGGGGTGTATGGCGTATATTTCTTCATCTATGAGCCTGGATTGAGGACTGACTCTGCATAACTCCGCGGTCATCCAAGTACTTGACACCGTCCAATATGCTTCTGCCGACTCGAGCACAACAGAGTCATGTTGTTATATATTTACTTAGCTATCATGCTTCGAAGCGATCAGGTTTCCGGCCCAGCGATAGCCTGAGATACCGTTAATCCTGAGCTGACTGGTTAATATAATGGGGTATCTGCGAGAGATTAGATTCGAGATTTAGGCTGGGACCGCCTACCCGCCTTTGACTCGTTTTCTGACGCTAATCGGCGTCATCATCAATCGGGAGTCTCGTGTCCACCGATTGGAATCTCGTGGTGTACTGGACGGCAAAGCTCCCCACAAACCGGGGCTGTTACGGAACTGGAACATCGGAAGTTCAAGCTTGGATTTCGTTTTCCTGGAAGTAACGTTGAGTTCGTCGAGGGGTTTGAATTGAAGCTTGGACTACCCATCAAAGTGGAGAGTCGGCCCACAGGCTCATGAAGTTGATCACAGCGGCTAACTAACGGTCACCAGGATTTAATGGGCTGAACAAGCGCCCAACCACTTTCTGAAGTTGATTGAGGCCACAAGCTGTCTCCTATCGCCTCTTCATGCTACGGAATGAGACGGCATCTTTCCGCCTTCACCACCTTTGATCGCTGCTTCGTGAAGTAACAAAGGATGTAAAGCTCGCAAAATCGTGCATGCGCAATATCAAGAAGAAATATAAGATAGGTTGTGTAACCGCTTCAACTTCTTTTTTGTGAATTCCACTATGCACTGAGGCAGCGGCCTTGAGTTTTGCTATATAAATTGTAGATGAACAGGACCGTCAACCAGAGTGGCGAACTAACAGCAAGAATTATCATAATAAAAAATGTTTTCTCCTCGACAGTTGGGTATAATATTCCGTCTTTAAGGATTTCGGCTCGCTGCCGATTGAACAACTCTTGTTCTTCTCTCATCCGCGCTTTCACTTCGTTCAATTGCATATATCCCAACTCCTGAGATCTGATGAATCTCTTTTCGATCCTGTCGAGTTTCGCAGATTGATGATTAGACCGCATGGTGATGTCCCGCTCCTTTCTTTGCTGTTTTCTCATAAGAGCAGTTTCATAATCATTTTTCTGCTTTAGTCGACCCTCTTCAGTTGCCTTGCGTTTTGGGTTTCGGCGGATCACCTGTCCCTGTTGTAGATCATGATCGCGTAGAACACGGCCACGGAAAGATAGCAATCGTTCTTTATTCAGCGGAACCATGACTATCGACGGTCTCTCTACTTCCATGTATGTTCTGCAGATATGATGATAAGGAGACCAAGGAACCTTTTCATTAAGATATTAGTAAGGGCATCGTGTCATGTCACAATATTATAACAAACCTGATATATTCCACGATCCGAGGCAGCTCCTCTAATAGCAAATTCAAGCATGTCGCTGAGTCTCTCTTTGATGTTTTCCAGACGATTCAATTCGTTGTCATTTCGAATGTTGTGATGCGCCATCATATTCCTGATATCCTTCGATTTTCTCATAAACCAGCGGAAGACTTCCAGTTCGTCTTTATTCATCATTCTAGCGAACCCATTGGGATTCTCCGATTGAAGGCAAAGAAGGTTAATGATAGCGGGCAGATCAGCTGCTTGATGACATCGATATCCTGCCGTATTCAGGCCCTCCCCATCGATCAGTTCACAAAGAATGTAACCCAGGAATTCAAGCTCATCGGTCCAAGTTGTTAATCGTGCTTGAGCTTCAAAGTAGGTCACTAAGGAACCTGACATCGTAATAGGCACACTATACCATAGTACAATGACTTTTTCCAAGTCAAATCCTACGTTTATAATAATCCAGACGAGCAGAGCTGTTACCATTCTAAGCCATATGCTCGTCATGACTTTAGTGTGGTGAACATCTTGATGACGTCTACGATTTCTTTGGATCTTCAAAGCTCCGTGGAGGAGATGGCAAAGAACCTGAAGGGAGTCTCTGCAGAATACATCATTTTGCGTCTAAACTATATTGAATGGTTCTGTATTTCTTATTTATATTCTTCATGTTTCCATTGGATACGCAATCAAACTACATCTAACAGTCTAGTCTGCTACCCACAATGTCAAGTGGTAAGAGCCCACATGTTTTACTAACAGGCGCGAACGGGTTCGTGGCCTCTCACATTTTGAGAATATTAATAGATGTAAAAAGGAAGTTCCTCACTGTTTAATATAGCG
The DNA here is from genome assembly GCA_928213465.1 of Penicillium sclerotigenum. Taxonomy (NCBI): domain Eukaryota; kingdom Fungi; phylum Ascomycota; class Eurotiomycetes; order Eurotiales; family Aspergillaceae; genus Penicillium; species Penicillium sclerotigenum. Next base: position 87,922 of record CAKMRK010001435.1, on the reverse strand, counting down.
GCTGGCTAATCAATATTGTAGCGCGGTTACGCTGTCACTGCGACAGTGCGTTCTCAACAGAAAGCGGATGACATTCTCACAACACATCCATCCTGGAGAGGCAAGGTAGAATTTGCCATCGTCGCTGATTTCACAACATCCAAACCCTTTGATCACATCCTCGACAACTCCAAGGAACCCTTCACTTTCGTCATTCACACTGCATCTCCTTTGAAGTTTAAAGGGTCCGATATTCAGAAGGAGATGATTGAGCCTGCTGGGAAAGGGTAGGATAGCCAACAAGATATTCTATTATGAAATAGGACTGATAGATTTAGGACTACCGAGATCCTGAGAGCTACCCATCAGTATGGTGGTCCTACTATAAAACGAGTTGTTATTTTGGGAAGCGCTGTATCTGTGCTCAACTCTTTCAAGGATCTCTCCAAGGAAGGCAAGCCATACACAGAAAAGGATTGGAACCCAGTAAGGATGGCTAGTATCTACTTTACCAATGTCAGTGATATACTAATCGCTTATAGGTAACTACCGAACAAGCCATCGAAAGAAAGGACCCTGTCCTAGGATACAACGTGTCAAAGACCAGAGCCGAGGCTGCGGGATGGAAGTTCATGAAAGAGAACACTACATCCTTTGACCTGGTCGTAATCAACCCGGACATCATCACCGGTCCAATGGATCATCCAATCTTAGGGCCCAAGTCGATCAATGAGACTAACCGATTTGCCATATCGAGCTTTATTGATGACACCCATAAAGAAATTGAAGGTGTAAAGTTCCCTTTTTATCACTTTGTGAGTTTTGTCACCAGTCCTCTAGCCAGAAAGAAAAAGAATAAAAGATATTGACTGATATGCTAAACTCTACAGGTGGATGTACGCGACGTGGCGCGGAGTCATGTTGATGCACTGGAGAACCCAGCGGCGAAAAACAAGCGGATTCTCCTCATCTCAGATCTCATCACACCCCAACTGGTGGCCAATATCATCCGAAACAATTTCCCTGCTCTCGTTGACAGAGTACCTAAGGGAAATCCATCACAAATCCTTCCTACTGGGATTCATCCCACAGGATGGGATATGCGCGAGAGTCTACAGATTCTCGCTGAAGGCACCAAGGAGGGAAAGTGGGAGTATATCCCCCTTGAGAAAAGCGTTATTGATACTGTTCAATCGATGATCAATATAAAAGTCATCTAAGCATCTGTGCAATACTAGGATTTCGAGGGACGAAATAGTTGGGTTATTTCCTTATTTGCCGGTGTCTGAATCAATTTACCAAAAAGATGTCCATAGTAGTTGAAAGAAAAGACTAAATATGTATTCATATAGGTTTATTTTATTTACACAGAAAGGCCGAACAGTATAGCATAGAGTAGTAGCACCTTTATAATCATGGCCACTGGGGGGCCTCGAGGGGTTCTCGGCTTTCAAGCTGCTAGTGTTAAAGGAACACTATACCTAGCAATCACCAGAGGATGAAGTGCAGCTTCAAGGCCGACACCATCCAGCAACTCTAGAGCCTTGGCCATTCCCTCGGCTGATCGGAACCCTCCAATAAAGTAGGTCTTGGTCTTGGTAAGAGAGGAAACAATCATTTGTGCGAAGTCAAGGAAAAACTAAAAGCTTTGTCAGACCCTGCGAAAACGTAGTGGAGAGATGAAGAGATTGATAACTTACTGCCTCGCGCTTTTTTGTTGAATCCCGCTTGGCTTCATAGTTCATCTTCTAATTTCCATAAGTACCCCCGGGGAGTTCAACAAAGCCGAATTCATGTCTCTCCAAAGTTTGGCATAACCCCCGGGCTTCTTCGGGCTGGAACCCGTTAGGCCGAATTCCACACTGTTGACCTTGATTCCTATGCTGAAGCCCGGGCGCACTCTCTTTGCAATCGCCTCGCGAATCTCGAGAATGATACGCATGCGGTTGGTGAGGCTACCTCCATACTTATCCTTCGAAAGTTGGTCGTCTCGGATAGGAATTGGCTAAGCAGATAACCATGAGCGGCATGAAGCTGGATGCCGTCAAAGCCAGCCCGATCTAGGAACTCGGCTGCGTGAACGAAGCCGTCGATGACGCGTTGGATAGCCTCTTCTATTGCAGCCCTCGGCACACCATATGTATTACCGAGAACCTCATCGCCGAGTTGGATATCACTAGCACTGATTGGGTGTGGTTGTAAGTGGTAAGGGGTTCGTCGGCCGGGATGGCTACGATAAGTGACCCATTGGCCATAGCCCCAGCTACCAATCGGCGATATTGTTCGAATCGTTCCCTAAAGAATGGGGCATCGGTTGAGAAGATAAGGTTTCCTTATTTGAAAGGCGATAGGGAACAATACACCAAGGACAGGCCACTTTGAAAGTAGGTATCGATTCAAGTCATATATATGTACAGTATTGGGCTGCTCTTAACTAGAGCGAGGCTGATCATCCGCCAAAATGTCCGGGAGATCTCGGATATCAGTCGTTTCGTTCGTGTTCACATCTACAAGGCGGACTGCCTCCAAATAAAGTGGGCCAGTGGCCAGAGGGAGGAGTTTAATTTCGGTCGAGTGGCAAGTTCCCGGAAGGAGAGGGCTAATAAAAATGTCAAGTTAGAGGAATAAAGGGAAAAATAACGTAGTGAGAATGCTCACCCCACGCGAATATCCGTGCTCAAGCTGATCAGTTCAGCTTCCTGACCAGCTACGCTCTTTTGCCTCGCATGCACGATATTATCGTCAGTCACCGCCTCGGCCACTTGGTCCTCCTTCCGGCTAGTAGTCGATGATGATGAAGGCCGAGCGACGTGCCCTCGTGGATCCACGCGTTTCCGCTTAGGGATGGCTATCAAGACAAACTTGCGGGGAATGTTGGATCGATTGACAATGAAAACATCCCAAGAGAAGACAGAACCCACTTGCACACGAACAGGTCCAGAAAAGGAGATTGTGATACCCACATCGGTAACCGAATATGCTCGTTCTCGCAATGAGCTTCGATGAGAAGGGGTCACACCCACTTGAGTTGACACCGATAAGCTGGTAGGGCGGTTGGTCCTTTGCAGCGCTGGACTGGGCCCACCAAAAGTCGGATTTAGGGCGACTGAGAAATCGACGTTAGTTTTCCACTGCATAGAAATACGTGGCTTGCAGTCGTCATCCACAAGGATTACTGCCTCGAGAGATATGTCCAGTGTGCTAACCAACGCGGTAGATGATGGATTGGTCTCTGGACCATACTCCGGTGTGAGTTTATACATGAGAGTAACGTCGTCTCGCGGGCGGCAAGTAATAGGAAGAGTCAGGCCCGGAGTATCTGACAGCGACTCGATCGTTCCCTCGGATAGATGAAGATTCGCTTTGTCAAAGGAAACCTCGCAAGCAAGATAAGGGGTGACCTCAAAGTCAAGACTGGCTACCGTCATTGGTATAGCAGTGTAGGAGCTCATCCGAGAATACCGGATCCTTGCGCTTGCCGCGGGCACAACGCGAAAGGGGTGACCATGTTGTTGCTGGACATTGTAGATCGGGTCCTCGTTGTACGTCGTGGGCACAACCCTCAACAGTCTAGAAGCAGGGAGAAAAGGCTCTTTATTATTGAAAGATTTGTCAGTGGATAGAGATTGCAGCATATTGGTCGATGCGGGGACGAGTGAGGGGAGATAGTCATCCTCCGAATCGTTTTGGCGGCGAGCGTCGGCTGGATTCAGACTGGCAGAGGCAATGAATAAGAGTGACGGGTGTTGGATTCGAATACGAGGACGACCTATCAACCAATTAGTGACGTTCAAATCATGACGTCCAACCCAAAAATTCAAATAACTCACGCAATATAGTTTCAATGTTCCAAACCAAGTAGACATGATTCCCACGGCCTTCATCACCCTCAAATTCATTGAAGACCACGAGCGGATCTTCGTCTCCACTGACGATTCCTGAGAATATTATATCTCGAGTTGGTGTGAGGTTTTCGCCAACTGATTCTGCTGGATCGACGGCAAAGACATCAAGCTTGACTTCAAGTCGTGGCAGGTAGTGTTTCAGGATCGTTTCTGAACAATCGGACAGTCTCAAGACAATACGGACGGGCAAAAATTCATCTAATAGCGATTAATGAGTAAGAGGTAAACCTGCCTAGTCTTGGAGGGTGCATACCAAAGAACAGTAGAGACCGTTGAGGGATTGACGAGAGAACAGAGGCGAGATCATCAGCTCCGCCCTCCAGGGCCGAAGTCAGGGCGCTCTCAATGTCCAGTGCAGGAGAATGAGGCACAAGTGTATCAAGAATAGCATGACGCAAGAATTCCCCCGGGATCTCCAGACCAGGCATTGCGACAACGAATGTCGCATAGGAGTCAATAAAGTGGCTGTTCGCAGCTCAGGAGATAACCGATAAGTGTTGATACGGTGGACGCTAAGTACCAAACGCGCAAAAGTGCGGAGATAATTAATGAAGCTCCGTTTTCACTTTTCTATCTTAGTCCCCTCAACACCCTTCACAATGGACCCAATCAGTAACCTAGGATCTGCCATATGGCAGCAGACGCAAACTGCTGAAGGGCGCGTTTATTATTACAATATCCAGACCAAAGCCACGCAATGGACCAAGCCTGAAGAGTTGATGACTCCGGTTGAGGTTTGTACTTGATCGCAAAATGTTATGAGCTTAACTGACTCCTTTGCAGCTTGCTCTCGCAAGCCAGCCATGGAAGGAACACACTACAGATGATGGGCGCAAGTATTGGTATCACAAGGAAACTAAGCAAAGCACATGGGAGATGCCTGCAGCTTACAGAGATGCGCTTGCACAGACGCCTGCTCCCCAGGCAGCCCCCGCGTAAGTGCCTTCCCGAATTAACTTCCCTCAATTCTAATCCCACTATAGTGCCCCTTCCTTTGTAGCAGGCGGGATCTCTTTCTCGCAACCCCAGAAACGTGACCATGAAGACTTTGACCGCGGTGACCGCGGTGACCGATACGGCGACCGACGCGGTGGATACATCTCCTATGAGACAAACGGCATGGTTGCTGCTCCAGAATACAAGTCACAGATGGAGCCCGAGTATCATTCTCTTGAAGAGGCGGAGGGTGCCTTCATGAAACTCCTCAAACGCCACAACGTGCAGCCCGATTGGACTTGGGATGATACAATGCGTGCTACGATCAAGGACCCGCAATTCCGGGCTATCAAGGATCCACGGGACCGCAAGGCAGCATTCGAGAAATACGTGGTCCAGGTTCGCATGCAGGAAAAGGACCGTGCGAAAGAACGATTCGCCAAGCTTCGCGCAGATTTCAACACTATGCTGAAGCGCCACCCTGAAATCAAATACTACAGCCGCTGGAAGACGATCCGTCCGATCATTGAGGGAGAGACCACATTCAGGTCTACCAATGAGGAGAACGAGAGACGCCAGCTTTTCGAGGAGTACATCCTTGAACTCAAAAAGGCTCACACTGAGCAAGAATCTGTCGTGCACAAGGCCGCTATGGATGAGCTGATGACCATTTTAAGCTCGCTTAACCTGGAGCCATACACGCGTTGGTCTGAGGCTCAGGCTATCATTCAGTCTGATAGCAAGTTCCAAAGCGACGAAAAGTTCAAATCTTTGAGCAAGTGCGACATTCTGACTGCCTTCGAAAATCATATCAAGTCTCTGGAGCGGGCTTTCAACGATGCTCGCCAGCAGCGTAAGGCAGCCAGAGCCAGAAAAGAGCGCAAGAACCGAGAGCAGTTTGTTGCCCTCCTTAACGAGCTCAAATCTCAGGGCAAAATCAAGGCGGGCACCAAGTGGATGAATATCTGTCCGCTCATTAAGGATGACCCCAGATACCATGGCATCCTGGGCCAGCCTGGTTCCACCCCTCTTGATTTGTTCTGGGATATGGTGGAAGAAGAAGAGCGCGCTTTGCGTGGACCTCGGAACGATGTTCTCGATGTTCTGGATGCAAGTTCTCTCGGATTGGATCGAATCGTTGACTATCTACTAACGCGTTGGGTTCTAGGACAAACGATATGACGTTACGACCGAAACTACATTTGATGAATTCAATTCTATCATGTCCGCCGACCGCCGTACTTCCAAGATCGACCCTGAGATTCTCAACCTCATCTTCCAACGTATCCAAGAAAAGGCAATCCGACGCACGGAGGATGAGAAGCACGCCGCCGATCGTCAACAGCGCCGCGCCGTGGACGCACTGCGCTCTCGTATCAAGCGTCTGGAGCCCCCTGTCCGGGTCACTGACACCTGGGCTGAAGTTCAACCTCGCCTTGAGAAATATGAAGAATACAAGGCCCTCGAGTCTGATCAGCTTCGGGAGTCTGCCTTTGAGAAAGCAATTCGCCGCTTGAAAGAAAGAGACGAGGATACAGAGAGGGATCGCGAAGTACACTCTCTGAGCCGTGGAAGTCGTAGGGACTACGACCGTGGTGATCGTGACTACCGCAGTGGACGAGGAGAACGACGAGGACCCAGCGGCCAGTCCAACCGGACCCCAGAAATGGATGCATACGAAGCAGATCGCCGCAAGGCACAGGCCGACCGCGAACGAACTTACCGCAAGGTCAGCGGTATTTCTCCATCTCGTGATCGTCGCGATGAGCATGGAGACCGTGACCGTTACCGTAGCCGGGATCGTGACTTTGACCGTCCCCGCGCTAGAGACCCAGACCGACGTGAAGACGAGCGCGAGCGCCTGTACCGCACTCGTGGCGATCCCCGCGGAGGTCGTGATGAGCTTGATTATGGTGGTGGTACTGGTGCTGCCGACACTCGCAGTGTGACCAGTGTTGACCGCCGACGCCGACGTGATAGTGATGTCGAGAGTGTGGCTAGCCGCTCTGTCAAACGATACCGACGTGATAGCCGTGAGCGAGAACGCAGCAAGGGTCCGAGAAACACCCGACGGGAACGCTCTACTATTCCGGAAGAAGAAACCGTGGATGCGAAGAAGGACGAGAAGGCTATTCACTCTGGCAGCGAGGAAGGAGAGATTGAAGAGGAGTAGATGGGAGTGGGTATTCTCATTCACCCTTGACTTCATATGCAAGTGATTTGTGCCCTTCAATACACATGTAGGATATTGAGCTGAATCTATTGTAATCTCATTTGCTTTCTTCCCTGGTCTAGTAATCCCTTTCGGTATTGACTGCTCCGACTTGCGCGCCAAAGATAGCCCGGGCTCACCCTCACGGTTGGTCAAGATTTGGTTCTGAGTCATTTGAGTCCCCGTAATCCCGCCATAATTGCACCTGTAGCAGATGCAGCCCTTCGTTAGACCTACTATTTCATTGATGACTTTTTCCAGTTGTATGTCTCCTAGTTATATTTGGCCAGGTAACTACAATCTCGCAATTTACCAACCGATGATGCTTTGGTTATGCCACCAAACTCCATTTCTATAGGAATACAGCGACACCATACCGGAGAAATAGTCACGAATGGAGGATCCCAAACAGTGAGTATTACTCTTCAAGTGTTAAATAGGGTCTGCAATGATCAGGTAGAGCTAGCAAGACTGGCAGAACACTCCATAGCGAACCCGAAGCACCGAGCATACCACCCTTGCGACCAACGGCTAAGTTCCACATTCCTTCAGACATACAACATACATGTAGAATCAAGTGATCAACTTTCGTAGTCTCCACGATATCGATGTGGACCAGTGGGGACGCTAGCCGTAATAGGTTAGGTGCTAGCGCAAAAGGAATTTTTGGGAGATTAGGTAATCACTGTAATAATTGTAATTTATGAAAGGGACGGTTATATACCACATGCTCACCCTTGACGCCTATCTTCGTGTATATATATATATATATATATAGCTAATTAAGGTACTAGGCTATAATAATTCGGTCAAGGAGACACCACATCCACATAGGCTTATTCGCCGTATTGACAACCACCCCCAATATCTGGTCTACGCGAATGGCACATGTCTAGACAACGACCGAACGGAAAAGCTTCCTTGAGATTTGAGGAGGCGGAAACATGCTCGAAAGAAAGTGAATTCAAATATCAAACATTTTTTTCAAAATAAAAGAGAAAATAAGAATTTGTTCAGCATCTGCACAACAATGGGTTGAGAACTATCTATCTACACGAGGTAGAGGCAAGAACCTGGCAGCTTTTCAGCAATCACCTATTTCATGCCATCCCCGGTCTGAAAACAACCTCATCAACAATCCATTCCGACACGACATCCATCTTTAAACAAATCATAAAATTCATGGAAGAGCTTTTTTTTGGAAGCAAAACCCTCCAACCTAATGCAAACATAAGAACTCCGTTGGAACAATAAGCCATGACAAACCCAATCCACCATTAAAATTTAAGAGGTGCTAGTGGAAGATCTGTAGACATGTGTTCCCAACCTGGGGCCGATGACTCTGGATGTGATATACAAACCCAGAGCAAATCAAGGCAGGTTCCAAGGCGAATAACAATATAGGCATTTGCTGATAGACTGACGAATGGCAACAGGTCGCAGAAGTAAATGAGCGTACTTGACCAGGGATAGCAGGGTGTGAAGCGGGTCACTACCGTTTAGCCGGGGTCACTGTTGCCATTGAAATCATCATCATCGCCATCGTCGTCCGAAAGACCGTCGTCGGTACTGGAAGAGGGCCCGGCGCGGTGACGGAATCCCTTGCCCTGAACCGCCGAGGCTCTGCATACGCCTGGGATCCCCATTAACCACATGATCTTCCACTCGCCGCGGCGCCTGTTGCGCCGCTGCTCATAATCGCGGCCATCATGTTTGTGACGGCGGCGACGGTGCTCGTTGTGAACGCCCTTTTCAGTTCTCTTCTTCCAAGAAGTACTGTTGAGTATAGTTAGCATAGTATTTAGAAATGGAATTGAGAGCATCCATGGTTAAGGTAGAAAACTTACGAAGTTGCCTGCCAGCTTCTGCTCCTGGTCCATTTGACTGTTGTACTTGTTGATACGAGGGCGGTAGCTGGTGGGGTCACGACGGAAAGTGACATCCAAACTCTTCAAGAACCGGTTGCAACCAGTGACCAGAGACTCGGGCGTCTGAGCACGAGCGTTCACGGATGGCTGGCCGTCGAAGACGATAACACGATCAGCCAGGTAGGTGGCCATGATGAAATCGTGCTCGACAATGAAAGCAGTCTTCTTGGTGTGCATAATGAAACGCTTGATGACACGAGCGGCGACAATACGCTGCTCGGAGTCCAGGTAGGCACTAGGCTCGTCAATCAGGTAGATATCAGCGGGCATACCCAGAGCCAAGACAATAGCGACACGCTGCAATTCACCACCGGACAGGTTCTGAACCTCTTGGTCGATGAAGTCATCCATCTTCAGGGGCTTGTAGACATCGGTCTGGAACTGAGGAGACAGGAAAGCAGTCTTGATACGCTTGAAGAAGAGTTGGCGGACAGTACCCGTGAACTTAGGGGTGATCTTCTGGGGCTTCATGCTGATGTTCATCTTGGGGACGGAGATAAGACCGTCAGGCTTCAATGCACCAGCAAGCATCTTACAGAAAGTAGTCTTTCCAGTTCCGTTCTCACCCATCATGACGACAATTTCGGAGTCGGTGAACTTTCCGGCTTCAACCTTCAGGTGGAAGTCACCCAGAGTCTTCTCCATGGCGGGATAGGCGAAGGCACGATCCTTATCTGCAATGAACTCCTCTCCCGCTTCGGCAAGACGGAAGGTGAGAGATTCCTCACGGAATCGCAGGTTCTCGGTAGGGATGTGACCATCCAAGAAGATGTTGATACCCTCACGGACGGAGGAAGGCAGAGTGACGACACCGTAAACAGCAGGACGACCATACAACACGCAAATGAAGTCGGACAAGTAATCGAGGACGGACAAATCGTGTTCAACAACAATGACATAGTCATCGGGGCGGAGGAGGCTGCGGATTGTACGGGCAGCAGCCAGACGCTGCTTAACATCGAGATATGAGGAAGGCTCATCGAACATGTACCTATACTAGTATTAGTAACTGACAGGCGTCAATGGCATAAATATGACAAAGGAAGAACGTACACATCGGCCTTCTGCACGCAAACGAGACCAATGGCAAAACGCTGAAGCTCACCACCGGAAAGGTGACCGATATCACGCTGCGCAACTTGTTTCAGCTCTGTACAAAGATTAGTACGTGAATGCCAAAATATAGAAGTACGGAAACACACCGAGAACTTCCATGATCTCATCCTCGTTACCGAGCGCAGCACGCGCCGAAATGAGCTCCTGCACCTGCTGAACAGGACCTTTCACAGCGCGGGGAATCTGATCGACATATTGAGGCTTCACAACCGCCTTCAGATTGTCCTCCAGAATCTTGGTAAAGTAGTCTATCACAATTAGCAATGTCGATTAGAGACCGTGGCGCTTGGGATATGCTGCTTACTCTGCAAATCGGAACCACGGAAGTACTTCAAGATCTCCTCCCAGTCAGGAGGGTTGTCATACCGACCAAGGTTAGGCTTCAGCTTGCCACTGAGAATTTTCAACGCCGTACTCTTTCCGATACCGTTTGTTCCAACCAGACCGAGAACCTGACCGGGACGGGGCATGGGAAGTCGGTGAAGCTTGAAGCTATTGGCCGAGTAGCGGTGGGTGACTTGGGTCTCGAGGTTGGTGGGCAAGTTGATGATGTGAATGGCTCCGAAGGGGCACTTCTTGGGGCAGATACCACAACCAATGCACAGGCGCTCGGAGATGAAGGCAATCTTCGAAGTGGGATCGACTTCAATGCAAAGCTTGCCTGTGCGGACCACGGGGCAAGACTTCTTGCACTCTTGACGACATTTCTGCAAATAATTAGCGTCCATGAACACCATCAAGTATTATATCGGAGCGCGTACCTTCGGTTTGCACTGTAAAATTGGAAAGATGTAGTGTGAGCCAGGCATTCATAAACCGGGGAGAAAATCCTATTAGTGGGGGTATTTCGCGACGAACCTTGTCACTGTTGATGATCGCAATACTATGGAGAGAAATATACCGTTAGCTAGTGATAAGACAGTTCAAAAGCTCCAGAAACATACCGAGTAAGCTTGTCAGACATGGTGGGTGGATATGGTTCAAAGAAACCGTGTATATGAAGCGGGTTGAAAAAAAAAGAATCAGCAGAAAGTGGAGGAGGGGTGGAGGGTTGAAATTGGCCGAATAAGCGCTGTCACAGGCAAATGAACCGGGCTCAGCAAAAGCACCAAGTATCTCTGCGCAGACTCGACTAGAAAGAAGACAGGAAGAAACACTACTATCAACGAACGAGGGGCGGCAGAATTGAATGCACTTCGCTTTCTGTGGGCTGTAATGCCTTAGGCCACAGCTGCGTCACTCATTTATCAAGGCGGTGATTGGCTGCTGGCCTGACCTCGGAGTAGTGGTTTATCCGGTATCAGTGGCACGTGATGAGACGCCGTGTCAGGTGCCAAGCGAATACGCTAGTCCTAGTCAGGTCAAGTTCCATTTATGCCTGATAGATCAGGTGTCTACTTTCCCTGCAAACCAAACCGAAGCAAACCCTCCAGTCAGTCCCCAACTCTTAGTTCTTCCAAGTCTCTCGTCTCCTCCTCCCCCAAGATTCCAGGTTCACGCCTCCCCCCACCACCATTTACTTTCCCACATTGATCGACAGATCCCCCACTTTCGGGGTCACCACGCTATGGAGTGTAAGTGATTTAATCTTTTCCTCAAGCACAGACGTGCCGACCGAAGCATTCGCCGCGGTACTTCTCCGCGCTTGTCGACCCACTGCACGAATCCTTGAATCCCTCTATTCTGTTCCGATCGGGACGGTTTTCAGCTGTCGTCGATCAAGCAGCGTGCCATTGCTTTCTCTGAGTCTGGTTGTGTGTACCAATCTGTCCATTGCTTTGGCTTCCAGCCTGGCCGCATCCATCCCACCCGTTATCAAAAAACATACTCCTTCATCAAAGTCAATATCCTGTTCCATTCTGCTAGGTTTTAGGCTCTATTTGACTGCAATTTGGGTCGCGTGCCATTGTTTTACCCGTCCCCATCTCTTTTATGCCTCTCCTAGCCCAAAGCGAGCTTCAATGCTGACTGCCCCTCGGTAATAGCCTCTGGCATGGTGATCCCATCTGCTCAGGAATACCCTTCTACCTCGACGATGTCTAATGGCTACCCCATCTCGCCCGTCGCCGACGATACCCACGCGGATGGCGATGCGGTAACGCAACGTGAACGCAGTCCGTCCGAACCTATGGAGTCTCACCCCGTCTCCGAGTCCTCCCCCGAACCCGATGCCGCGGACGACTCATATGACGGCGCGTCTGCCGATTCAGATGCGGAAGATGAGGACGTAGCGGAGGATAATAGCGATTATGACGCCAACACATACAGCCGTGAAAACTCTTCATCCCCTCATCCTGACCGCGGTGCGAAGCGCAAATCGTCACCGGTTAGCGAAACCGACTTGATCAGACAAAATCCCGATCTATATGGGCTCCGACGAAGCGGTCGTGCTCGCACGACGCGTCACCTTGCCGACTCATCTGATTCAGACTCGGATGATGTTGCACCACGTACCAAGCGTCGCCGCAAAGATCCATCCCAACAACCATCTAAGGCCTCCCGATCGGCTACTGTGTCGTCCCTGTCCGAGTCGGACAGCGATGAGTATGGCGGAAAGAGCGCTCGTGCTACCAAGGCTAGAAGACGACGTCTCCAACAAACTGCCAGCTATGAACCCTCATTGAGCGAGGTTCGCTTTTCAACACGAACCGCCAAGAAGGTGTCAAATTATAACGAGGATGATGAGGATGATGATGCCATGTTTGAAGAAGACCCAGAGGATCTTCAACCAAACTACTGGGCGGAGAGTTACGTGGAGGACACTCGCCCCGCTGTCGACGTCGTCCTGAATCATCGTCTCAAGGAGGGCATCGACCCAAAAGCTCGTGATCTCGATCGCAATGACTTTGAGTTTTGTATCAAGTGGCAGGACAAATCACACTATCATGCTACATGGGAAAACAATGAATCTATTTCGAACTTCCGCAGCACGCGACGCGTGGATAATTACGTTCGGAAGGTGCTCAATGAGGATATTCGGTTGCAGTATAGTGTCGACGCCCCTCCTGAAGACCGTGAAAAGTGGAACCTCGATCGCGAACGAGACGTCGAGGCTATAGAGGACTACAAAAAGGTTGAACGAGTCATTGGTGTACGAGATGGCGATGATGGCACCACGGAATACCTTGTCAAATGGAAACGTCTCTTGTATGATTCCTGTACTTGGGAACCCGAAGACCTGGTTAGTGAGATCGCACAGCGTGAGGTCGACCGGTTTTTGGACCGCACCGCTCGACAACCCATCTCCGACAAGAACGAAATAAATGTTGCGACGCGTAAATCCTTTGAGCCCATCCACGGGACCCCTAGTTTCTTGCAGAATGGGGAACTCAAGGACTTCCAAGTCAAAGGTCTAAACTTCTTGGCCTTCAATTGGGTTAGGGGTCGCAATGTGGTTTTGGCAGATGAGATGGGTCTCGGAAAGACAGTACAAACCGTTTCATTCATCAACTGGATGCGCCATGTCAGGCGGCAGCAAGGGCCATTCATTGTCATTGTTCCCCTGTCTACTATGCCGGCATGGGCTGATACCTTTGATCACTGGACACCAGACCTGAACTACGTTGTTTACAATGGCAGTGAAAAGGCACGCTCCGTCTTGCGTGATTATGAATTGATGGTCGATGGTAATCCCAAACGCCCAAAGTTCCACGTTCTATTGACAACCTACGAGTATGCAATGAATGATTCACCGTTCCTCGGCCAATTCAAGTGGCAATTCATGGCGGTGGATGAAGCACACCGTCTCAAAAATCGCGATTCACAACTTTATATCAAGTTGTTCGAATGGAAATGCCAGGCACGCCTTTTGATTACCGGTACCCCCATTCAAAACAACCTTGCTGAGCTTTCAGCACTAATGGATTTCCTCAATCCGGGCCTCGTTGAAGTCGACGTTGACATGGACTTGAATGCCGAGGCAGCATCTCAAAAACTTGCGGAATTAACTAACGCCATTCAGCCTTACATGCTCCGGCGTACCAAGTCTAAGGTTGAGTCAGATCTTCCCCCGAAGACCGAGAAAATCATTCGAGTAGAGCTCTCTGATGTCCAATTGGAATACTACAAGAACATCTTAACGAAAAACTACGCTGCGCTAAACGACGGGAACAAGGGAATGAAGCAGTCTCTTCTCAATATCATGATGGAATTGAAAAAGGCCAGCAACCACCCATTTATGTTCCCCAACGCAGAAGCAAAGATTCTGGAAGGCAGTACTCGTCGAGAAGATATCCTTCGAGCCATGATCACCAGCAGTGGAAAGATGATGCTTCTTGATCAACTCCTCCGCAAGTTGAGCGTCGATGGCCACCGAGTTTTGATCTTCTGTCAAATGGTTGGCATGCTCAACATCCTGAGTGAGTATATGGAGTACCGTGGTTACAAATATCAACGGCTTGATGGAACTATCCCGTCTGCTGCCCGGCGCCTGGCAATTGAGCATTACAATTCTCCTGGCAGTACCGACTTCGCGTTTCTTCTTTCAACCCGCGCAGGTGGTCTCGGTATCAACCTTATGACTGCAGACACTGTCGTTCTATTTGACTCGGATTGGAACCCCCAGGCTGATTTGCAGGCCATGGCGCGTGCTCATCGAATCGGTCAAACAAGACCCGTCAGTGTTTACCGCCTTGTCTCAAAGGACACGATCGAAGAAGAAGTTATTGAAAGAGCTCGCAACAAGCTCTTGCTTGAGTTCATCACCATCCAGCGTGGTGTCACAGACAAAGAAGCCTCGGAGATGCAAAATAAGATGGCTCGCGTGGTTGCTGAGCCTAATTCTACAGACGATATCTCTCGGATCCTCAAGCGCCGTGGTCAGAAGATGTTCGAACAAACTGACAACCAGAAGAAACTGGAGCAGCTTGATATCGATTCCGTCCTTGCAAACGCAGAATTACACCAAACTGAAGAGGCCGAGCAAATCCAAGCCGACGGTGGTGAGGAATTTTTGAAAGCATTCGACTTCGTCGACATCAAAGTTGACGATCTCACCTGGGACGATATCATTCCCAAGGAACAGCTCGAAGTGATCAAGGCCGAGGAAAAGCGTAAAGATGATGCGCATTACCTTGCTGAAGTCATTGAGCAAAATCGACCCCGAAAGCGCAACGCGCCCACAGACATGACAGATTCACGAGAGGAACGCAAGGCGAAACGCCTCGCAAGAGCTCAAGTCAGCATCGACGATGGCGAAGACGAGAGTACCTCATTGGATCCCAAGCGCCCCCTCGGAGAGAAAGAATACCGTGCGCTTTCTCGGGCTTTCCTTCGCTACGGTGATCTGGATGACTCTGAAGATCTCATTCTCGAGGATGCCAGATTACAAAGTCGGGATCGGGGCACCGTTCGTGATGCTCTTCATGAAATTACCGACAAGGCAAACTCGCTTGTCCAGGAGAGTCTGGATCAATTAGAGGCCTTGAAACAATCTGGTAGGAACCCCACGAAGAAAGAGCAGAAGGCCGTCTTGTTCGACCACCACGGAGTTAAGCGACTCAATGCATGGACCATCGTTGAGCGTCCACCAGATATGCGCCTTATCCGAAACATCACCAAATCATTGACTGATTTCAAGACATTCCGGCTCCCTGAGGCTACCAAATTGGCAGACTACAGCTGTCAGTGGGGTGCGCGTGAAGACGGAATGCTTCTTGTGGGTATCGCACGCCATGGGTTTGGTGCATGGACCCAGATTCGCGATGATACTGAGCTTGGCCTTGGCGATAAATTCTTCCTTGAAGAACACCGAGTAGAGCGAAAGACGCAACGCCTGCAAACTGACGAGAAGGCAACAAAATCACCAGGTGCCGTCCACCTCGTTCGACGTGCTGAATACCTGATGTCTGTTTTGAGAAACAAGTATAATAACAATGCTACGGCAAGAAGGGCAGTTGACAACCACCACCGCAACAATAAGCGTGGCTCGCGGGTTTCTGGTAGTGCCAGTGTCTCCGCCTCTCCGGCGCCCTCGAGCTCTCGCAGGCCTGAGAATCCACGCAAGGGCCACCGTGAATCTGATCGATCACGGCCCCGCCCCCACACGCATGGCAGCCGGGAAGGAGACCGTCATAGTACTCCCAGCAATGACTCTCGTCCACGCCATCGTCTATCTGACGCTTCTAATGACGAGCTTCGCCGCCGTAAAGGTCATGAGAACGGTGGTTCTAATAAAGAAGACATGGCCTTCATGTTCTTCAAGCCTATTGTTGCCAATTTGAAGCAAGTGTCAATGATCACTGCCAAAAATTACCCAAGCAAAAACGAGCGGGCCCAGAAACTCCGTCTTACCCTTGTGAAGATTGGAGAATTCATTCGCAATACTCTCGAGGGCTCGCAATCGATGCCCTCCTTGGAGGTCCGACTCTGGTAAGTTCTCTTTCTTTTTGCTATCACGTTTATCTTTCACATTCTGACTTGACTTTTAGGGATTACGTTTCACTCAACTACTGGCCAAATAAAGATGCCAGTGGTGCTAAGCTGCAGCAGATGTTCAATAAGGTCATGGAAGCCAGTAAGGCTTCCAAAGCCTCTAATGGCAGTTCAGCTTGAGTTCCCGTATCTCACCACCGACAATGGGTACAGGTGTTCTTTGTTTCAGTTCAACTTCACTTTAGCACGGTTTGATGACATACATGTTCAGCGTTTCTGATATCAGATATCTACCTATCCTTTTTTTCTCTTTTTTTGATGATAGACACTCAGCGTATTTCTTTTGCGATCTCTACTCCCTCTTCAATGTGCCCACTCCCAATCTTGGACTATATTATTCTGGTATTTTTGCATCAGAATCAAGGTTTTGGAGTCGTTATTATTGTCGTCTCCTTCAGACATCTCGCACAATTCCTTGAGCTGTCCTCATCAAGGTGGCCTCCATCTCTCTTTTGCTCTTTGTTCGTTGAAGGTATATATGGATGCAACTTGTTGCATGGCATTGCGATTGGCGTCGATTTCTTTGCGTGAGCCCCAAAAAGCACAGAAAGAAGAATTTTCGAAATGAGCATGACCTACGGTCTTGGATGATCACTGCATGGCGTGTTTGGGGGTCTCTTTTCTTTTCAATGTTCTTCAGTGGGGGAGTTTTGGACTGGCTCTCCATGGTCTTCCTTCCCCTGGATTGAGTCAATCATCTCATATCCCCTTTCCTTGAGTTTGCTTTTTTTTCATATGTGGTGAGCATACCAGGACTCTTCCTATGGAGGCATCCGTAATCAAGGGCAGTTTGTTTTCTCAGCACATGTATCTTATGGAGTGGCTACAATGGCGTCGACTGATTTCTTTATCTTCCTGTGATCATTCAGTGGAAGCGTGTTATTTGACATTCTTCGCTTTTGTTTCTGGTTAGAACCAACGTAAGACCAGGCCTTGCGCCTTCAGCATGAATTATCATTTTCAGGCTAGTACTTGTAACCCATCCCAGAAAGACTCTAGGGTGTAATTTGACACACATTTGACACAAAAATATTTAGACCTATGAAGTCACATCTATATGTCCTTGTCAGAATGCTCAACTGGGTCATGCCTACTCCGTACATTGGCATCTGGCTAGCTCATGCATGGCAGGCCCTAGGGGATCAGGGACCAAGGGTGAAAAGAAAATGGAGATGCCTCCCTATTACTGACCATGCTATGCACTCTTCTATCTAGTCTTGCAATAAGAAGAACATCCTGATTATAGACAAAATAATTGTGGTGATCACTCATAGTGGTGAGCTGTCATTGAGTGAGCGAGGCTTTGCAAGTCATACCGAAAAGAAAAAAACAGAAAGAAACAAAAAAAAAAGCCTATTCATACATTCGGTCGCAGGACGCCTCTCTTCTGCCTAGGGTTGAAAATCGAAAATACAAAAAATCGCAACTCACCAACGCCATGTACGCCGGGATATGAGGGCACAACAAATGAAACAGCAACAGCAAAATAACGCAGAACAGAGGCTAAGATAACTGAGCATGGCCTTCGAAGACAGAAATTTGAGGTGGAAAGGGCGGAAAAATGTAGGGGGGAACGAGAGGAGACGAGCAAGCTAAGTGCTGCCCTCAATAGTTGGGACCTCAGCCGACTTTGA
This sequence comes from Penicillium sclerotigenum, assembly GCA_928213465.1. Classification (NCBI taxonomy): domain Eukaryota; kingdom Fungi; phylum Ascomycota; class Eurotiomycetes; order Eurotiales; family Aspergillaceae; genus Penicillium; species Penicillium sclerotigenum. The sequence goes on along the minus strand of CAKMRK010001435.1, from coordinate 69,780 downwards.
CAACTGCTCCTGTTGATGCTGGAACTGCTGTTGCTGCTGCTGCAGCTTTTCAAGGCTAGTCGTTAAGTTTGCAGGGGGTACCGAGCCGACCATTGCACTGAACAGCCCAATCTCCGCGTCAATGAGGTCGTCAAAGATCGCCTCCTTCTCGCGCCATGCGCGCTCGCGCTGCGGGCGAATTATCTCCCACTCAGCTTGCAGCTGTGTGGCCTCCTTGCCAGCCCACGCGATCTGTCGACGGAGAAGACGGTAGAGTTCACGCGCGGGTAGGGCAAGCTCCGATTGGTCGAAGTCGAGCTCTGGGCCAAACTCTGGCATCGAGGTCTCTTCGGTATCGTGTGCATCAGTTGTGATAGGGTGTGGCACAATGGTGATTGCTTCGGTGTGTGGCTCAGACTCGGTTCCCGGCTCCCTGGGCTGGGTCAGCTTCAAGCGGATGCGTTGCAACTTCGAGGCTGGGGTGCCGGTAGTGCTGCCCGGGGTGCCGTGAACTTTTGGGGTGGAGTCGATTGGGCGCATGGTGTCGGTCTCGTGAACAGAGCGCATGTGCTTGGTTAGGGCATCGGAGCGGGTGAAGTTGCGGTCGCATTCTATTTTTCATTGTTAGTACTCGGTAACTATCAACTCATGGCCCGTTTGAAGGACTTGAGTCCGGGTCTGAGACAACGTACCTGGTAGAGTGCAGTAGAACGGCTTCTCGCGGGTGTGACTTCTCATATGTGCGCGGAGGGCATAAGCACTAGCATGTGTTTGACCTTTGCGGGTGCAATCGGTCCACTCGCATGAGTACCGCTTCTGTCGGCTCCCGATGTGCTCGTTGTGAAGGTGCTGCACCAACCCATCCATGTTGCCGAGGTCGCCAGCGTTGCATCCATCCCATCGGCAGATGGTGACTTGGTCGGTGCTCTGGCCGCTGTAGTCATCTTCTTGATTGGTGCCAAGGAGAGTAAGGGTTCCCGGGGAGTTGGGGATATCGCCGGAGCTATCAGAAGAGATTGAGGCAGTCGGGGAGGGAGGAGGGTGGATTTCGTCTTGGGCAGAGGATAGAGGAGTCTGGCGGTCCCAGGACGCAACGCCAGTGCGACGACGCTTGGAGGGCGGCATGTTGGACATCGAGGGCGAATGCGCGCGGCTTTCATGTTTCATAGATTCATGATCTGAAGTCTCGAGGGATCCAACAGAGGAGAGAGGAGAACCAGGAGAGTCTCGTGAAGTCATTGTGGATGATCCAGCCCGTACAGAAGAAGAAGAGTGGTAACAAAACAAATTGGATCCGTCTATTAGCTGCGCCGTAGATGTCGCGCGAGGGAGGCCATGGTATCGCATCACGTGGTCAGCCGTGAAGTATGAGCTGTATCACGTGATCAGTTGGGAGCTGGCCACAACTGAACACTCTTCTCTCTCTTTCTTCCTCGAATGTTCTTACATATATTGATTGACCTTGGTTTTTCTGTTTATCATGCTATTTATTATTTCCTCAAATCTCTTATTGATTTATTTACTAATGCACAGACCTCTCTATCAGTGGACCACACTAACCCAACGGTAAGCTTGCCTTTGCCTTGTATACAAACTACCCTATACAATGAACTTTGCGCAACGCTGAATATCTTGAACTGCCCACATCTTACATGATGATCTCTAAAGAATTTGCAATGCTGACAATCACCAATTACGTGTGAGATTGTATGTTGACTCTTCTACACTTGATCTGATCTATACAACAACCCATTGGCATTCCAAACATCTCTCATTTGCTATGATTTATTTCTAATAAATATATCTTGCAGAGACATCCTAGTATCGAGGCCCAGAAACCGGGTGTTCCTCCAAAATCGCATCGATCTCAGCCATCTCAGAATCTGTCAGCGCCTGAGCACCGCCCATGTTCTGAACCACCTTGTCCTTCGTAGTACCGCCAGGAATGGGAATAATAGTAGGCATGCCAGGCTTGTCACTCTGCGTCCGGATCCATGCCAGTGCAATCTGAGCAGGGGCAACGCCTTTACGAGCAGCAAGGTCATTGACCTCATTGATGAGCTTCAGATTGTGCTTGAAGTTATCTTCCTGGAACCGGGACATGTGGTGCCGGATATCATCGTGGGGGATATCGGCCAGGGAGGTCACAGCTCCAGTCAGAACACCTCGGCCAAGCGGCGAGTAAGCGATAACGGGGATGTCAAGCTCTGCACAGGTTTTGGCAATGTCATTATGGAGAATATCGGTAGACCATAGGGACATTTCAACCTCGACGGCAGCAATTGGGTGCACCTTGTGTCTAGAGAAGCAGTTAGAGTTGAGTTTGTTCCTAGGAATAGCATAAAATCCAAAAAGAAATAGAGGGACATACGCTCGGCGGATCGTCTCGGCATCAACCTCGCTCAATCCAATTCCTCCGATCTTGCCCTCTTTTACATACTCTGCGAGAACCTTGACGGTCTCCTCAACAGGGAAAGCGGAGTCTTGTCGCGCGCATTCGAAAATGTCAAGCTTCTTCTTGCCATCAAGCAGACGCAGGCATTCGTCAACGCTACGACGGATGTTCTCTTCTGAGCCATCCGGGATAAGCTCGCCCTTCTTCAAACCACCCTTGACGCTAAGCACGACCTTGTCTGCGTTCTCGGGGTACTTGGTGAAGTACTTGTTGAGCAGGTGCAGAGAGTTATACTCTGGAGTGCCGTACAGCTCGCCAGCATTCCAGAAGTTGGCACCCAGTTCCAGGGTAGTGTTAAGAGTCTCAAAGCACACCTCATGGGATGGAGGTTGTGCGTTCCAAGTCATTCCTGATTTTATGGTTAGCATAATGTCCGCCAATTGTGGTGTTTGCGGGGAGGGGTCGCACTCATCGTGCCATAGCCAATGGCGCCGACTTGCTTTCCAAGGAGAGAAGGCATGATTATATAGAAAAGATCAATGTGAATACTTGACAGGAGATGAGACAGTTGGTTGAATGTTGACCTTGGTGGGCTGCGGTAGGCCTTTTATGGTTTTCAGGATATGCCCCGCCGTCGGGTTAGATTCGCAGTTAAGCATATCCCCAGGTTCTACCGCGAGGTTCGTGCGATCACTTAGTCCGTCTAGATAAACCATCATGCTAATGACTCCTACTCTATGCTTCTCAGCCTCCTAGTATAGCCTGCGGAGTTGTACTGCTAATGTCCGAAGTTGTGACCGGAAACCGAACACGGAGTTAAGGGAGTTTAGCGTTCAAGCTCCATACAGGAGACTGTAGGGCGAAGTGGTTGATGTCTTGGAAGCTGCTATTGCTATTACAACATATCGCTAATTGACGGTAAATAGGCCTCCGAAAATGGCTACACTGGATACCTGATCTCGATGATCTTACCTGACCGGCGCCTTCTCATAATTTGCCGGGATGGCCGCAAAAGTTCGAGAATGACCGAAATCTTGAACTAGAGCTCAATTTCTTTCTCCGGTAAATGTGCTCGTGATTCAAACCATCTCGGCCTTTTGCTCCAGCTCTTGGGCTCTGGACTGTGCTGTTCGTGGCTACCTGTGCTGTGGGTGGCTTGCTGAGAGGGGAATAACTACATATGCGGTAGTACTTCCTTATACATTCGTCAGCTAGCCATGGTGCAACACCTACATCTGCTGATCAATTGCAATGTGGTTACTATCGCTCTATCAGCTCAGATTTCTCACAAGAACCTATTGTGAACAAAGATAACTGGTCCACGTTGCTCGATTTCGTGCGCGAGGTCTAGGTTTATATGCAATAAAGGACTGCCCTCTCAGTATAGCGACAAGATCTATGCACGCTGATGTTTGATGTCCAGCGCAAGGCCACTTTGGGTAATCCCAAATCTAGTGACAAGCCATTTTACCCGACGGCCAGGTCTCGAAGGAATAGTATATACACGCGGACAGATACCACAAAAATCATTTAAATTGCACTCCCTCAACCATTGAACATATTCTACTACCTCAAGTTTCCAAATCCTCCAGCCTTCTATCCTCACACCAATCGACAATATGGTTGACGCTGTTATTCCCAAGCCAGGCCAAGACAGACGGTTTTACTTCTTCTCTGGCACAAACTATGCCACCATTGAGATTGGCCGTAGCTTCAACGACAGTCTCCCTCATGAACATCCATACTCCGTGCGTGGAGAGTGGTCCACCTTCAAAGAAGCAGGCTGGGGTAAAGCCGACGCTGTTGTCCAAGTACCTGGCGTTCCCACCTCCTTCTACGTGTTTCTCGGAGGCCACTATTTCCGAGCCACCATCGACCCCAACAGCCAGAAGGACTCCATGCAATACAGCGGTGTCAAGACGATCGAATCGGAATGGAAGGCTTTGGTGGATGTCGGATTTGATACCGTGGATGCGGCCATTCCTCATCCTACCAACGATGACATCCTGTACTTCTTCCGAGGCACAAAGTCTTTGAAGTACAGCTATTCGGAAAACAAGGTTGTCGTGGGACCTAGACCAATCGCCTCCTATTGGCCTGGCATTAGTCAAGCCGGCTTCGACTCCATCGATGCCATCTTCAAGACCTCCAATGGCAACAGCTATTACGTTTTCAAAGGCGACCAGTATGCCAGGATTTCGTGGACTGGAGGACAGGATACCCTGGAGGTTAACGCAAAGGTCATCCGTGAGCACTGGTCAACTTTAAGCTGGATTTAATCCGGACGTCCCCTGTCAAAGCGGAAGCGAAACTTTGTAGTCTTTGCAATGTTGTTTGCCTTGGCTGTTTATGTTGCTTTCCTTATGGGATAGACCCTTTCAACGATGATCGATGCGATCCTTTCAATAGGCTTTCATTGCTCCTTATGGTATATGCTATGTATCTAGTGCATTCATTCTATGTGTCCACGGAGAAATCAATATTACATGCATGTTGTGTATTGCTTGCTCTAGTAAACTTAATAAATTCAAGTTGCGCTGTCATTTAGAGGGAACTAGTTAGTTAACGCATGCTGCACTTGATCTTAGTGTTCTAGTATGGGATAGGCAGGATAAAGGCAACATCTCAAATGCAAAAGAGATGGATTTAGGATTGAATAGGGTAAGGTTCCATATGGTTAGGATTATGACTTGAATGAATGAATGTCGAAAGTATGTTGAGGCAGATCTGCTTGTCTATTCTAAGACGACCACCACAGTTGGCGCTCGATTCATATAAATTGCGCTTTCTATGTATCACTAGGAACTAGAACTACGGCTATAATCTTCTCATATGATATTATATTAGTGATGAGCACGACATTGCCTTCTCGAGCAATAACCGCAATTATGGTGGGAAAACTGGGAAAATCTTTGCTAGAAAGAAATAGAACTACATCCGACATAGTAGTAGTACATAGTATAAAATCAGAAACAAGCATAGCCATTCAAGTTCACATTTTCCAGAGTCGACATCCCTCGTTTCCTTCTATCTTCGTAGCACTTAACATCCTCATAACGGGAAGCCATCCAATCCAATCTCATCAGAGCTGTCAATCACATCCTTCAATCGATGCTCCACCTCCTTATACAAAATATCAAAGACAACAGGGAGATCCTCAGTGGTAATCTTCTTATCCCCATTCCAACCAGGCCCAATCTGGACATTCTCGATCGGCATGTTGTTGCTGTGCATGTGTTTCACGGTATGAGTATAGCCCGCCGTATTGCTGCTATAAGTGGGTGTGTAGCCGGTGGTGCTCGAGTAGATGATGTTCGTAGTTTCTGTGGGCTTTATGTTCTCCAAGCCCTGCTTGGTCTCGATGCTGGCAGTGGGCGTGGCGGTTGGTGTTGCGGTTGCGGTTGGCTCTTCCAGGCCCAACCCTTGCAAGAGGCTATGGACGTACTTCTGAGTGTCCGGAATGAGTCTCTGTGCTTCTATTAGTAGTGTGTTCTTTTAATAACAGAATGCAATGTCTAAGTGACTGACCGGTGATCGAGAGTCAAGTTTGCTGGCTTGTCCTTTTCCCATCTCTTCATTTGTCAGGTAGATTGGGTGTGCGTTGACGGTAGACACTACTAGCAATGCCACCAACAGGACCGAGCGCCATGATGCCCTTAAAATAACAGGTAGCATATTGTATTGGTCTGAGCGTATGTTGTGATGAAGTGGAGATGCTCGAAAATGGGATAGTTTCCTGATGATATGGAACAGGTAAATCTCAAGCGTCACAACTATTATAAGATTTAAGACCTGGGAGGCCGATCTTCGACCCTATTCTAGGACTATTGAAATTACCGAATGCCAGCCTCTTCTAGTTTGGAATGAGGCTTTTGTGGCACTTGAATGCTGGTGTTTATATCCTTGGTATATTTCCTCTTTTTCCTTGTAGACCGACTCAAACTCTGGTTTCTTCACTAGACATGGTCTCAAGGAACTAATTGCCTCGCGAACTGCTCTTTATACTTGAACAGACCATTTTTTTTTTCTCGGGCAAAGGGGTTCCTTCGGAGATCTAGGGGCTTGGGTCGATCCCCAATGATGACAGAACACATTCCAGAGACAAATTCTACTGCGAATCCAGTACGCCCCTATTAGATCATGATTCTGTCAGAAATAGCAGACTGACTGGAGCTACAATCTAAAGTGACTGGAATGAGGGAGTGTTACTGTTCTAGGTTTACATGCTCTTTCTGTCTCAACTTGTTCCCCTATGCAACTTCTGCCGATTGAACATATTTTCATATTTACCCAGAATAGTTATAAGAAACGAAAAATTCCATTTGATCAGAGACTACTGTAGACTTCTTCAAGGTTTAAATTGTTGAAGAAACCGTGCATTAGAAGAAAATACTATTGAACCCGTGATGTTCGCTCCATTCCGATAACACCCTATACACCGTCGTTGAAGGTATAGGAGTTCGTCCATCTCTATAAACCAATTGTAAGTCACTGCCCCTATTTTCCTAGACTCACATTACATAGTCAATAAAACTTACCTTATCATAAGGCTTGGACGAGTCGCAGAACCGTAGATCTGTCGCAAGACGGATGACATTGTCCGGATCGTTGTTGACAGTGGAAGCATGGATCTTGAACGCAGTGTCAGTAGAACCAGGCTTTCTGTGTAAAGAAAGAGCAACCCACCATATGAGGCTTGTGCAACACCACATCACCCGCCTCATACGCCGATACCATCCATCGTCGACCATGCTCCCGAGCAAACTCAGTCGGGAACTCCGAGAGAAGGCCGGTAGACATCATATTTGAGTTAAAAGCCGACTTGGCCTCTTCATCCGTCATCCCAGCTTGCTTCGCTTTGGCAAAGAAGGCTTCTTCCATTTCAATTCCAATTCTGTCACCTGTTGCGCGCAAACCAAATTAGTATACCAAAGTTTCTTTTTCTTCAAGTAACTTCAAACAAAGACAAAGGGCCAACACAAACCGTTTTCCAAGTAGATCAATCCACCCCCATTGAGCTTGATATCTCCTATGGGAACCCAAGCAGTGATACTCGTGGGATCTCCATACCGCAAGAAGATCTGATCATAGTGCACGCCAATCGGCTTCGACCCAGGGAGATTGTTCCTGAGGAGCGTGCGGCGCAAGTTCAATGTATTCGTTCCCCAATCCGAGAAGCGCGCAATGAAATCGTACAACGCTGGATGATTACAGAATTCTTTTGCGTACCAATCCTGGTAGTGTGCATCGAGCGCAAGGTCCACAAAGGCCGCTGCTCGCTCACCACCGGGCTTGCTATTCCCGCCAACGTGGCCTGCTCCAATGCCAGGGTAGTCTAGATGGTCCTTGGCGGGGTCAAAGATACCTTCGACGGGTACTGTGCCGGGCTTCAAGACTCCTGTCGATTCTAGGGCGGAGAAGTATGCGTCTCGGGCGGCAAGGACGTCCTCGCGGGGGATAATTCCTTTGAGTAAGAGGTAGCCGTCCTCGTCGTATCGTTTACGGAGCTTTTCGAGGGGGAGGGTTGGCTCTGAGGGGCGGAGGAGGGTGGCATTCTCTGATGTCAAGGGGCCGTCGTTGACAGCGAGGTTGTTTACTTGGAGACCGACCATATTGGTGTTATGAGGAAGTTTAGTTCACATATTTGGACAGGTAAAACGGTGCCCTTTTATATCCTTCGCACGCCGGTTGCTGGTTTTCCGCGGTCATGGAGGGGTATAGCAATGAGCTATCAAGTAGAGCAAATACCAAACCGGAATCTAAATTGATCGCTACACCTAATACCTCACATTGGTTGATTGTACAACTGCATTGATGTCAGAAGACTTGGAGATGCGAGGGTAAAGAGTAATATTCCCCGTGAGTGGGGGAGGAATTCATTACCCTTTTTGACGAAATGCGGAGGCCTTTGCAGAGGCCAATGCTGGTCCGCGGGGAAAGTTGCTCTTTTGCTTTTCCAAGATCCTCATGTGTTGTCCTCTGCAACGTGGAAATTATGCTTCGAAAACTATTGCGCCGGCAGTATCTTGAAATTACATGGAGCATAGCCTTTTTTTAAGGTTGAGGGCTTGTTTTTGAAATGGATGCATATCACTGAAGTCGTAGTTTAGTAGCTGGAGATCTGGTGGTATTCGTCATCTCATGTCCAAACAGATTTATACCGATGATATTCTAATGGATGTCTAGTCGATATTAAAGACATCGGTCCAATCAGTTTGAAGTTCGATTTCCTCCTGGATGGTATCATCGTAGTAATGTGGATGGGTTTGATGGTTCACATGTAATATTGACTATATAGACGTCCCTGTTCTGGCATCCCGCGAACAACCATTTGGTTTATAAGGGATCTATCTGACTACAAGGTCTTGACACCACAGGGCATGAGGGTGTCCCACGTATTTAGACAAAGAGATGAGAGAAATCCTAAAGAAACTCACATCCTTAATGTAGTGTACAAAAGCGCTCAGCCATGAATATATCAACTTCGCCTTTCTCATATTTTCTATCCTCTTCTACTCATTTTATTGGCCGATAATTAGGATACGCATGTTGGGAGGGTTCGGATCAGGGAGATAAAGCTAAACCTTTTAAGCGTTAGGGTTAGTACTTTTGGTGTAAGCCTACATGCAAACTGGCAGTTGTCATCCTGTATCTGGCTTGTTTCCATTATGGCTAGGTCTCCCCATTTGATTTTATCTAGTATGATACTGGTATGAGAGGAAGTGGGCGAGTGTAGGAAGTTTGTAAGGTAATGGAAGGCATTGAGAAAGGTACACTACCTTGACTCCGTACAACATAGTGTACAACATAGACACATCGGACGGTGGTATCATAACTCTATATAAAACGCAATATATCATGCCATTCTAAACTCCAGTCAAATGCAATAATCTAATCTTGCGAAAATGTCAATGCTCTTCATGCATCTTCCTTCCATTCACTCAGTTTCCAAGACTGCACACCATCCTCAATATCCAACCTTAGCGTAGTGAACCGAATCTCCTCATACATTACCGTAGCAGCCGCTCTTGCTTGGGCATGCCAAGGTCCACGGCCACCAAGTCTTGCATCATTTCGATTACGCCAAATGCCTGAATGAATTGATTAGCCATAGTCAGAAGAACCGAGAAGGGGTAATCAGAACTCACAAGTTGCCAGATTCCGATGCTTGTCGTTCTTCGCCCCAAACCAATACTTTAACAACCCCCCGCTGGCAATGGCCTCCTGGTGGGAATGCGCATCAAGGTCATAAAGACGGTCCGAGTCGATGTCCGGCAACAGAATTGACCGGAAAATAACAACATAATACGACTGCGCTTTCCATGTGTGGTCCTCTGCCTGGGAGAAGGTTCGCAACAAATCATACACCTCTGTCCAGTTGAAAGATTCCGTGTATTCAGCGGTGGCATAGTCGTCGCGGATAGGTTTGAGATATGCCAATGCCAATGCGAAAAGTCTGTCTTGTCGTTCCAGTGCTGAAATGTCCAGCAGATGGGGGACACTATTGTACGGCGATGCAATGAGTCGCGTGTCTAGTTCTGTATCTGGGTATTGCTTCTCGAGCTGCAATTGCAGTTGCAATGATGCGGCAGCTTCGAATCTCAAGGGATCGAATTCTGTAGTGACATGGCTATGATGTACGAGTCGAGTCAAGCTTGGGACATTTTGCTCTTTGCCCTTAGCTGGAAGGCTTTTGGTCGCTGGGACTGCATTGCTGGCGACCGGATTCGCTATGGTAAATGTCATGTTTCAATGGCTTTGGGGATCTGGCTTATTACTTGAAAGATGCCAAATTTGAGGGAAGTAAGAAATTGAAGCCAAATAGGGCGAGAAATAATATCGGCAAAAATTCGGGACGAGGAGGCGAATCTGAGTTTTATATCGATAAAATTTTACATAAATACGCCATATCGAAAAGAAATTTGCAGAAGACGGTTTATAGGCGGTTTATATAGATAGTTCTGACCGCTATACGGGATCCTGTACCACATTTCATAGTGATTGTGTGCTAGGCAAGACAGTGCACGCAATGTGGGCGAATTCGAGATTTTGAGTTAGGCCGTTATTGTTGTACGTTTTTGGTTTACTGGGTCTATTAAGCCTCTTAGGCCTACTAGTAACACCCAATCTATATTAATCCAAAGGATCAAATCCTGTGCCGAGTTATTCTTAGAGAATTGAGGATTGAGAATCCTGAAACAGTGTGCTCTGAGCCCTAAACCGTCGAGTATCCCCAAAGGCCACTGAGATGGTGCAATTCTTGGCAAACCCCAGAAACCCATTTTTTCTCTTTTTTTTCCTCTTTTTTTCTCCCTTTTTCTCCCTTCGAACCATGGTTCCAATAGATTTTAACGTATTAGTAATAAGAGATCGTTTGGTTCTTTTTTTTTTAACAAAAAACTCTCATTTTGAGGTCTGTAGTTATCAGATCTAATGTACAATCGGTTTGGTATCACGTAAATCATAGAAGCTCAGGCCTCCTGATCTTCCCTTTGAAACGCCGTCAAAATGCTAGGACCCGATAAAAAGCGAATTGGAAAAACAAAATCTCAACGCTTGGGTGGAGGGCCCATCTTGCCCTCGCCCGTATCAGCCTTCCTCTTAAGTGGGATAGCAGGCACCTTGAAGCCGCCATTCTCGCCGCCCTGAGAATTGCCGGGATTTTGGTTAGGAGCCTGAGTGAAAGTGCCCGACTTAAACCACCGATTTTCCTCGGCATCGCGCTTACGCTTCAGTTCCGCTTGCACCTTCGGATCGACCAGCTCCAGGCCTTGAACGGGCGTGAATGCGATTGTACTGGATGTACCAGCGGCACCAGGTAGAGACGATCCGACACCTGATGCACGAATACCTCGTGCTTGAAGAACACTTGCAGTACCACCTGTACCGCCCTGGCCGAAGGCACGCAACGACGAGGCAGTGCCGCTAGCGGGTGTATTTGTACCCCAGCCCTTGTTGCTCTTGCTGAGCCGGGCACGGGTGCGCTGGTCGATCTGGGTGGCACGGATGCGACCATCGTTTTGTTGTCCCAGCATACCCAAGCCAACGGTTCCAGAGCCCGTGCCATAGCCCACCTCCGACTCCTCCTTGCCGAATGCAAGACGATTCTGCGCCTTCCGCATTTCCGTCATAGCGACCGCTTCCTTGGCCTTTCGGGCCCGCCAACCACCTCGCTTTCTGGAAGGCTTGTCATCGGGCGCAGGGAGAGCCTTTGTGCCAGAGTTTGGCGCAGATTCGGTGAGTTTCTCCAGTCGCGTATAGCATTGTTGCTTCAGTTCTTCGCCTAGAGAGCCATCCTTGGCGTAGTTGGAAACATCCGCGCGGGTGGCGAGTACCATCTTGGCCGCAACAATTCGAATTCCTTGTTTCCTAAGGTCCAGAGGAACTTCTTGGAGAATTGGCGAGTCGTAGAGGAAACCTTGCGCCCGAACGCCGTGATTGGTCGCAAAGCCCAGTCCTTCTGATCTACGCGATCCTTGGGCACCCAAATTGCAGGAGGGGACCTTAGCTAGTTCAAGCAAGCCACCTGTTTGGTTGAGGAACTGTGCAGCAGTTTCGGCCCCGATGAGGGCTGCCAGGTTAGGGGCTATCTGGTTCATGCGAGACTGGATGCTTGCTGTAAGAACCGCACGCTCATGGTCAAGCTTCAAGATCCTTTCGCATGTATCAAGGACTAGCTTGAGCTCGGACTCGGTCATCTCTCGGCCTTTGGTAATAGTTGCTTCCATCGCAATTGCCATCAGAGACGGCCCGTCCAAGACTGACTTAAGCGGAACGCCAACCATGTTCTCCGATGATGTGGACAGTGCCTTGATGTCGTTGAAAGGGCCATTTTGGATGATGGCAACTGTCTTGGCATATTTGATGGGAGTGGTGACGAGTCTTTCGAGCTCGGGGAATCGAATGGAGTAATGGTCGCGCAGGACTTTGTGTAGGCGTGTCAGCTCATCGGCGGTAGAAATAGAGCGGTCGAAGTCGTTGGAAACTCTGGCGCCTTCTTTAGAGTCTTCCTGTTGCTCGGCCTCTTCGTCAACTTCCTCATCTTCGCCCACCTCGAAGTCCTCCTCGTCATCCTCAAAGTCGCGTAGAAGCTCTTCGGCGGTCGACATTTTAATGTTGTGTGATGGGTGCGCTTCTGTGGAGTGAGATGCGTATGATCGGAGTCCCAGAACGCCACTGGGTAAATAGAAAAAGAGCAACGATATTCCCAAATTGAAGAAAAGTTGCGCTTAGTCAGAAGGAAGCTACGTTACCGGGTGGCGATAAAGACCAGTTCCGCAGTTCGGCGATTTCATCGCTGATTCTCTGAGCTACGGGCGCAAGCTACTCTCGGCGTGACTGGATTGAGCGTGAGGAACTTCCCCGCCAATTCCGACTTAATCGATCGCCGCAGATTGGTGAAGCCAGCTTCATCCTTTAAACCCCTCCCCAATCATCAGTACTCGTCCGACAATTTCGACGTTCACGAATTTCACCTTACATCTTAAGTCGCGGACCACCTCTTTACCCGGATCAGTCAATACAGTACCATCACAATGGAGGCCTCCCGTGGACCTCCCAGGGTCAAGAACAAGGCCGCCGCGCCTATTCAGATCTCTGCGGAGCAACTGCTCCGCGAGGCCGTTGACCGGCAAGAGCCTAGCCTTGAGGCGCCGACACAGCGCTTTGCCGATCTTGAGGAACTACACGAGTACCAAGGCCGTAAAAGAAAGGACTTTGAGGACTATGTGCGGCGCAACCGTATTAACATGAACAACTGGATGCGCTATGCCGCCTGGGAGCTCGAACAAAAGGAATTCCGTCGAGCGCGATCCATCTTCGAGCGTGCGCTCGATGTCGATGCGACTTCTGTGGTGCTTTGGATTCGTTACATCGAAGCTGAGATGAAGACCCGAAATATTAATCATGCCCGAAACCTCCTCGACCGCGCCGTGACTATCCTGCCCCGCATCGACAAGCTCTGGTATAAGTATGTCTACATGGAGGAGACACTAGGCAATATCCCCGGTACCCGCCAAGTGTTTGAGCGATGGATGTCATGGGAGCCGGAAGAGGGTGCGTGGGGTGCATACATTAAAATGGAAAAGAGATATAGCGAATTCGAACGAGCACGCGCCATTTTCCAACGGTTTACTGTCGTCCACCCCGAACCCCGAAACTGGATCAAATGGGCGCGCTTCGAGGAAGAGTATGGCACAAGTGACTTGGTTCGCGAGGTCTATGGTGTGGCTATCGAAACGTTAGGCGACGACTTCATGGACGAGAAGCTCTTTTCCGCATATGCCAAATTTGAGGCTAAGTTGAAGGAGTATGAGCGCGCCCGAGCGATTTACAAGTTTGCCCTAGACCGACTCCCGCGATCAAAGGCTATGGCCCTTCACAGGGCCTACACGACCTTTGAAAAGCAATACGGCGATCGTGAAGGTGTGGAGGATGTGATCCTGTCCAAGCGCAGAGTGCAGTATGAAGAGCAGCTGAAAGAGAACCCTCGCAACTATGACATCTGGTTCGACTTTGCACGATTGGAGGAAACTTCGGGCGACCCGGACCGGGTGCGCGACATCTACGAACGGGCCATTGCACAGATTCCCCCATCACAAGAGAAAAGACACTGGCGCCGCTACATCTATCTCTGGATCTTTTACGCTGTGTGGGAAGAAATGGAAGCAAAGGAGATGGAACGCGCCGGGCAAATCTATCAGGAATGCCTGAGGATTATCCCGCACAAGAAGTTCACATTTGGCAAAGTCTGGCTCATGAAGGCACAGTTTGAGGTTCGCCAAATGCAGCTACAAGCAGCACGGAAGACATTGGGCCAGGCGATCGGAATGTGTCCGAAAGACAAAATTTTCCGTGGCTATATCAGCATGGAACACCAGTTGTACGAGTTCGAGCGGTGCCGTACTTTGTTTCAGAAACAAATTGAATGGAACCCCTCCAACAGCCAGTCGTGGATGCAGTTCGCGGAACTGGAGCGCCATCTAGACGATATGGACCGGGCGAGAGCTATTTATGAGCTTGGCATCGACCAATCGACACTTGACATGCCCGAGCTTGTGTGGAAGGCTTACATCGACTTTGAAGAGAACGAACACGAATATGACCGAGTTCGACAATTGTACGAACGTCTCCTTCAGAAGACCGATCATGTTAAGGTATGGGTCAACTACGCCCACTTCGAGACCTCTGTGCGGGGCGAGGAAGAAGAAGAGGAGGAGGAAGAGGCGAGCGAAGACGCAATGAACCGCGCGCGTGCAGTCTTTACTCGGGCACACAAGGTGCTCAAAGACAAGGATCTCAAGCACGAGGCAAGTTGTCATTCCCATAATTCACACACTATTTGGCCTATTCTTACCTGTTCACAGCGCGCACATCTTCTCCAGAGGTGGCTAGAGTTCGAACTTAGCACTGGATCGCCTGAGCATATCGAAAAGATCAAAAAACAGATGCCCCGAGGTGTCAAGAAGCGCCGCAAGTTGCAGGACGACCAGTACGAGGAATACGAGGAGTTGTTGTTCCCTGCAGACGATCAATCTGCTGCCAATCTTTCTCGTCTGCTCCAAAAGGCACACCAATGGAAGCAGCAGAACCAGTCCTAGGTTGTGTGGTAGCTTTTATTTTACAAATCAATTGATTCCCAGATTTGCCACTGCCTTGCCACCTTGCATCCTTTTCATTATGGAAACATATCAAGCGCATGGTCATGGGAACGAACTTCATGTGCTATAATAATCAGACCAGACCAGAATACTCGCGGCATCTGCGTGTGACAATGAAATCGACCCAAACTCCCTTTTTTTTTCGATCGGACCTGTGTCGCCGGCTAAGCGGCAGGAACCGATACGTAGTGTCTCCAAAATGAGACTGTCCCCTGTAGCTGGCTTTGTAGTACATATCTGTGGTATATTTGCTTCAGCTCAATTAGAGATTGGGCGAATGATTTGCGGAAGCTGAGCAGGAATATGTTAGCCGTACATCTGCTTTGTTGCACATGAGATAAGAGTAAATATGTATAACATACTCCGTACACAATTCTTAAATTTCTTTTAAATATATCACAAACTAACGTCATTCAAAACACCGAGAACTGAGACATTTCCACAGGTCTCAGGAATAGACATAGACATATCCACAGCTCCACTGCCCCACGATCCATAGCCCCCCCGAGGTCTTTCACTGCACAGATATTCCCTTGGATAGCGATATCGGGTATACATATATATATATATGGCTTAATGTTAACTAAATTCCCATTAAATGAGTTAATAAATCTCCAAACATTGGCCAAATCATATTGATGCCAGATATGAGACATCAACACTATCGCTAGACGATACGTTGGTGCCTATTGGCGGCTGCGCATAGTTGGAACCTATAGTACTCCTGGAGTACGGAGTACGGAGTAGTCAATAATCGTTTACCACAATTAGAACGTGTCACATATTTTACTTTGAAGAAAGCAAAGGCCCCCCGAGATGATCATTTAAACTCTTACAAGAAACGCCACTTTTAGACGGCTCGAGTCTTTCATTTGTCTTTGTCAATCAAGTCATTCATGTCGACCCTGGTTTCAGGGAAAATTCCCAAAAGGTATATTTTTAGCCATATTCAAACCAGAATACAAGGAGCCATGTCATCTATATTATGTATGGAATGATTCGAGTACGAACCTATGGGCAATAGTGAGATATCTGGGCAATATATAAAACGACGAATGTTTAGGAACCTCTAGCAGATGGAGTATGAGACAACACAGTACTGATCATGTAGGTAGTGCTATGAAAGATGTTAACAAAGGAGAGCTAAGACGGTCCAGAAGACTTCTGAAGGATCCATCAACGGGCAATATTTGGGGTCAATTTATATAAAGCGAACCGGGGCATCAGGATGTCCCGAATAAGAAATTAGTCCCACTGATAAACGCACCCGAAACAAAGAATCTATATTTGTGGACGCTGAGATATGAGGTAAAGACGGATATTTTGGTAGTCTTTGAAAAGCGTGGCGACAACAAGACAATCATGTTCATTGAGGATCATGCCACAGAACAAAAGGATATTCGAATAGCTTCTTTTGAGAATAGTCACTCTAGCTAGTTGAACATCTATAAAGGAAATACCAATTCTCAAGCTTGATGGGCCACCAACAGCACGAGTTTGGACACAGCACACATATCCTTCTTGGTTTCCAGTTGACGAGCTCATCATTCAAGGGTTGTTCCGTTTTCTACACTCAGTTTTTATATTCCCAGTTATAACAGCGATCAAGACTACAATCCTGCTCAGGTCAGCATCACTTTCATACCTAGGTACTTTCAAATCCTACCAAGAATAGTAAGTGCTCGTATCGGCGTCAATTGCTAGACCCTAATTAACATCTCTTTTTTTTTAATAGTGGGCAATATTGCGGATCAGCCTGTTGATGATGTTTGTGAAATTTGCAAGAAGGATTTCTACAGCACCAAGTCATGCTCGTGCGGTAATCGTTGATCTTTGGACTTGGGTGCAACAGGGGCGTGGAATGACTGCAGAAGCCCGGGATTCTAGGGCCCTGGAGGACATGCGATATGGGGACGAGTTAGTATAGCATTGACGCTTGTCAACTATGAATTTGAAACTAGTCTTTATGCTGTACACTTGCGATTTAAATTGGAAATTCGTAGATATAGTGAGCGGCAGCCCTTTGTAGTTACAACAGGGAACATCTCGGATTTTAATAATCTCTGAGTCGAAGACACTGATATCTTGGTGTGTAATTGATACTTCAAGTAGCATTATTTGATATTAAGACTTCGACAGGGTTTATGAAGTAATATGAAGTAAGTTGTACGAAGTACAATAATAGAAGAACCTTGGAAATGGCACGCCAAGGCGCCAGAGTTTGAGAATTCCCGTGGATCCAAGGGACAGGAACCACGGATCTGGAGAGGAAATCGGTTGTTTGTTTGTTTATTTTATTTTTTATTTTATTTTTCCTGATATGATGGAGTATACAGAACATACATTGAATATTAATATGTTATGCATTATATCTCACCCCTTGCTGTACATCCCGAAAGCCCTAGAAGCATTGAAAATCCAGGTGGAGGTGAAAAGTGTAAAACGGGGCCCAAGTACGGAATGGTCCCACTCCATCGGGACTGCTCGCGGGAGAGCCCCTGATAGATGTAACAGACGGAATAGATGAAGGCAAAAAAGAACCAATAAGAACGAACAATGTAGTTCTCAAAACCCAATCAAAATCAACTAAGCCAGATTAACGGAGGAAAAAAAGAAACGAAAAAAACCCGAACGAATTGAAAATGACGAATTTATTCCCCTTAAGGGATGGCGTTGTTCGCTAACCCCCTAAGCCGTCTGCTATCCTCCTCTGTTAGGGAGAGGCACCTTCTCCCTGTTTCATTTGGATGTGGTTTCTGATTTCTGTTCTCTCCTTTTGCTGTCTGCATTTACTCTCGTGCTGTGCACTTTGATATTCTAGCCATTCTTTTCAACTAACCCCTCCATTCGCTTAATCGGGGTTTGTTGGCCTTTCTTTTTTATTTTTATTTTTTTCGCACGTATCGACTAGATCGCCCAGCCCCTCAGATCCTTGTGATTACTCGACATCCTCGTTGACTGACGCGTCTGTGCTATGGTCCCATTGTTGACACACTTGAACCACTTACTCTGATTGTGTCATCCTGAGTCGCGGAGTCATTTGATACGAGATCCACTTCAGTTGCGCTCTGAGAACTTGAAATCGCAGTTGATCGCGCGGAAAGCAAACGAAAGCCCGAGTTCACCGTTACCGCGTTACCGCGTTACCGCGTCGACTCACTCAGATCGAGTGTGGCTTGTTGGCATTTTTTTCGGTCAACTGCCTCGGTCGAGATGAGATAGTGCTCTGGCAGTCACTTATTCTTCTTCAATTTGGGTCTTTCAAACCCCTTGCTGGCTGGCCACCTACCTTCACTCCAGGTCCGGAATCTATCGAGACTTTGAACTATTGAATTTGAACTTTTCATCATGACTGGTCCCAAGCCCCTAGTCCAGATCGAGGGTGATTGCTCGACTATCCACAGCAACTCCCTTTACGTTTATTCGCCGACCGGCTTTCAATTCATACCTCTCGAACGAGATGGGGAATGGAAGCCGCTCCCGTCCCCAGAACACAAGGTTACTGGCCCTGCCTGCGTCCAAGGTGGGATCGAAGGAAATGAAAATGACGAGGATAAAAAGGCATTTTATCTGGTCGGCGGGACCAGCTCCTCTGGCGGCAGTGGCCTCCAACGGTTTTCGTTCAGCACACAGAAGTGGGAGACATTAAGCATGGATTCAGCAATGAAAGGTCGGACTGGACATGGCGCTGGATACATTTCCTCAACTTCGCAAATATTGGTTTACGCAGGAGACACAGATGGCAGCACATTGATCACTCAATCGACACTCTTAATTTCAACAACAGCCCCCTTTACAGTGTCGTCCGGGCTCGACCAGGGCGCGCCGGCATTATATGAGCCCATCATTTTGCCCTGGACTTCTTCCGCTGTAGCATTGATTGGAGGCTCTGCCACTAATACTGCTATCTTCATCTACGAGTCCACCAATAACAAAGGCTGGGCCGCCTCAGAGGCGACTCTTCCCTCTGCAATTGACTCCTCATCTCTATGTGCACTCGCCTCCGACTCTGAGACCAAGGTCCTCGAGGAGTTTAATATGGCCGCTTCCCCAAACAGTGTCACTAGCTACGTTCTTAGCTTGAAAGGAAAGATGCAGAACCCGGTTACAGCCATTGTGTCCTCGGGAAAGAGGGATCTCACTGATTCCTATAACGGCACATTTGCCCCGACGGCATCCTGGTCTGATTATACTCTCGCCCAGGGTAGTGGCTTGGTTGTTCTCGCCAGCGGCCAAAGTAATAACTCATTGGCAGTTTTTAACCAGACTTCCAACGCATGGGTCAACTCTACAGAGCTGTTCTATGGGAAAGCAGATCAACATGTTCTCAAACCATCTACCACATCATTCACATCATCTACTTCGACACCAACCTCATCATCCACATTCACATCGACCTCAGCCTCGACTACGCCTACTTCTTCATCGGAGCCAGTTGCGACTGTAGTTGGCGGCCTGACTGATCATGACAAAATGATCCTGGGCGCAACTCTTGGGAGTATCCTAGGGGTTGGCGTGATACTGCTCATCCTTCTTTTGTTCCTGCGACGCGATAAGAAAGAGGGAGGCCAACCCGGTCGCGGTGGCGATAAGAAAGATCGTCTAAGCTTCCAGGATCAAGGCATAGAACCTCTGACCAAAGGTGCTTACCCCATGGCAAGATCTCCTGTCCCAGTCGCCGCTGCTTCGGTCGACTCATTGGCCATCTTCTCCGGCAACTACAAAGGAGAGAAATCCCTCAAGCCACCCGCTAATACGGGCTATGGACTGTCTCTTCAGTACAAGCCTAGCAGTCCGCTCTCTACCATTCCCTCCAGCGGCGCCATGGGCGCATCAAGCATGTACAGCGAGGACACGAATCGGACTGGCGATGACGCCGGGCATGGAAACCAGGCCGCTGACCGAATGACTGACGAAGGGTGGGGAAAATACTTTGAAGACGGCGGTACCACTGACTTCCAAGCCGACCGCTCGACCATGGGTTCCGCCTACACCGATTACCGCGGAAGCGCCTGGCCGATGAGTACCTTGACACCATTGAATTTCGGTTTCCTCGAGGAGCCCAAGCCGCTGGGCCAAGTTCTTAGCGGCAGCCCGACCACGGAACACTGCTCCAGTGAGAGAGGAAGTCGAAGCTTGGTGATCCCGGAGAGCCAATCGGCGCGAATCTCCAGTGCAGATTCAATCAGTATCGCCTCGGACGACGAGCGCGATGACCCAAAGTGGCAAGGTGCGGGTCAGAGCAGCTGGCTTGGACGTCCCACAAGCAGCAACTATGTCACCAGCTCCTACCAGTCGAGCACGCAAGATATGCCCTGGGAATCATCGAATGACAGCCCCGCGGAACAGGCAGGACATGCCAATGCACGAAACTCAAGCGTCATCACACCAAACGATACCGACGAACTTCCAATGCAAGGGCAGAAGAAAAAAACCGATTCAGATATGAGCTGGCTCAATCTCAAGGCTGATCGTTAATATCGTTCGTCCAATATTTCCGACTTACAGTCCCTTTGGAGCCCAACTCTCCCACACTCTCCCTCATTATTCGTCGAAAAATATCTACATCGCCTCGTCAGGTCATTTGACGACTCTCTTACCTCTACCATTCATTCCTTTCATCACATCTCCATTGCTACTTGAGTTTTGCAAAAAGCCTATTGCTCTGTGTCTTTACATTTGACGTGCTGCCTTTTTACTTGCATCCTGCATCTGCTTCATTTTATGTTTGTGTGTATGAGCGATTCCTTAGCGTTGTGCCACACTTGTTAAACCGGTTGCTCTTTTTTCCCCTATTCCTTTGACTTAATGGCTGTGCCTGTACTGTACCGATCTAGTTGTTCCTGTATGGGTATTGTGCTCATTTCTGTACATATCAGAGTGTAAATCACTTGAAATCAAGCGCATGCTCCAGCAATGCCCTGTTAAAATGCCTGTAGTCATATCCAGTAGTTCAACCATTAACCATTATAGTATGTAAATCGTGTCGTCATAAGTGCCGGCCCACACGGAGACGTCCTAGGAATGTTATCAGTAGAGCTTCGCCAAAAACGAATGCCTCTTCGAGACCTTCCTAAACTCGTTAACCATAGGACTGAGCGTCCTCCCACCCCCATCCTCAATCTCCATCGGCTCCAAAGGCGACGAATCCACCGTCTTCCGAAGAAGCGGAATGTTTTCCTCCGTCTTACTCCGAATGTAATAATGCTCATCATCCTCCTCCATCCCAATGAACCACCTTTCCTTCAACTGTTCCCCCCAAGGTCCACATCCACAAGCACCCTCCAACTGACTCGTCTGCGGACTATTCACAGCAAGCGCGAATAAGTTCTGCGGCTCCGTGAAATCAGTCACCTGTCGACCGCGCGCCTCGACAATCATAAACCCGAGACAGATAGCGCTAGTCAAGAACGCGAAGACAAGAATCACGTAAAATACTCCCTGCCACTGCTCCGTCCCACCGGAGGCATACCCAACAGCCTGGATAGAAGCATTGAAAATCTGGTAAATAGGCTCAGAAAGCACATTCCCGTTACTATAATTCCAGAACGGCACAAACGGCGCATTCTGAGAACTGAGGATAAGCGTGCTGCCCGCCAGCACCGCCAATGCCTCAGCGATAGACGGTAGAGTCGGGTCCAGCGTGAAACTCTCTTCGGCGTTGTCATACCGTGGCATCATCTGCATCAAAAGCCTGGCATTGCTAGCCTGGCCGTCTGAAATACCCGCGTTCAAGCTCAGCGCATTCGCCCACTCTGACGCGATATTCTTCCAGTTTGCGTCCCACTCGCCCTCGTAGAACCGGTCTTGTCGTCGGTCGTATTGCAGGCCGTTTGAGGGGTTCTCACAGTTCGTACCGAGGGAGGCCCCGCTCGTATCGGCTGAGTACGTGGTCGAGCATACGCCTGTTTGTTTCCCGCGCAAAGAGCACATTACGTACTCTGGCATGTCGGTGTCGTTTGTTGGTGGTGTTGCGCCGAGGAGGTAAATGGCGTTTGCGGGCCAGACACCTGTTGTGTTGAGGATTGTGTTGTATGGGAGTGGATATTTGCCAAAAATGGGCGAGATCTGGCTGGATTTCGGGCCGAATTCGAAGAGTGAGTCTACGACTGTCCTGTTTTTCCAGTTCGCGGGCTGGGGGATGTTGCTCGGAGGTGAGGAATTCCACGTTGTCGAGTTGAATTTGTCGCCGCTGGGCCAGGAGGCGTAAACTAAGGGGCTGAGCTCGTCTTTTGTCATTCCTGCGCAGAGGACGTTGACGGCTGGTGAGGGGACTGAGGCTTCGATGTTGTATTTTCCTTCGCTGGAGGTGTCTGTAGGTTGTTTGAGCTTGTTTTTGGGGTTCATTGCTGCGGCGGGGATACCGCCATGCGGCATTGCCATTGTGATATTGTTGACCATTCGGCCGTGTTTCTTGGAGAGCGTGGACATGTCTTGGATGTTGACCCAGCTACCTGTTACTGTGGTGTTGTCCCAGAGTGAGCCTGTTGGTAGTGGGCGCTTTTGAAGTTGGCTTGAGGTCTCGTTCTCGCTGGTTACTAGCTGGCCCCATCGGGTTATCCATTGCTGATAGTTGTGATATGCGTGGCCGACGTGATCGATTTGGAGGCAGGTTGTGTTGCGATAAATGGGGTCCATGGCGTTTTTGACGGGTGTCTCGCAGGTTGATGCGACGTAATAGGGGTTTGCGAAGCTGGAGATTACCTTGCCCTGGAGTATCCTTGGTTCGATAGGACCAAGGGAGAGCTTGGGGGCAACTGTGGTGATTTATTAGTGGTTTGAAATAGTTTGTGAATAGAATAGAAATAGTTTACCTAAAGCTTGCGCCGCAGTGGTGTACAGCATCGCTACGAACGTCGAAACCAACGCAACCGACCCGAGGAAAGTGAGCGCTGAATATCGCAATGCCTCCCAATGCACAATCATAGATCCGGGTTGCATGATCCAGGCCCTCATATTCATGTCCGAAATACTAATTCCTCGCGAATCCCTCATCAAAGCTCTCCGACTAAGCACCTGTCCCAGAAACGCGACGCAAATCGTAACATATGACAACTCGATCGTCTTCGCAAAGAATGCGCTCAGCAAAGCTGCTGTAGATGGGACCAATGGCCCATCGCTAGAGACACTACGCCATCGGGGCTTTCGCAGCGCAATTCCGAGATAAATCCCCGAAAAGATGGTGGCATAGATAGCGAGAACCAACACGGTTAACGGGACCCATGACAGCCGTTTCTGGAGGACCGTGGCTCGGTTGCGGCACCGCACATGGGTATGTGGAGTCTGCGGAGTCTGTGGAGACTGCGGAGACGGCGGAGACTGCGGAATCTGGTAGGTATTTGGAGTCGTAGTGGCGGTGCTATCGGTTGAATGGCGCTTGTCTACCGGGATTTCTGTTGGGATGGCGTCGGCTGATGAGTTCGAGATGCCCAGACCAACATCGCGCAGAACTTCTTCGGACCAGCTGCTGGTGCTATCTGAGGGGGCATGATAGCGATAGTCTGAGTCAGTTAGGCGATTGTGGAGTGGATTCCACGAACGTTGGGGTGGAGCATCGATCGAATCTTCGGATAACAGTGACTGCTGCGACTCCCTCGACGAAGCCATGGTGGAAGGACGCAAAAGGAAAAAGGACAAAAAGGAAAAAGGACAACAAGGAAAAAGGAACGACAGGTTAAATCGAGGCCTTTCTACATTCAAAAATAGGGAAAAGGGGGTCCTGGTTCAGTCCCGGGGCTGAAATGGAGGGGTCCAGTCTAATCTCCTTAGCCCTATCATATGCTGCTTAGCTGCTTGGCATGTCGGTTTGCGCCTTTGCTAATTTGCGGTTTAATTCGATTTCAGAAGATTTCGGAGGGTTCTTTTGTCTACGTGGCTATTTTTAGATCTCCTCGGATATTTTCGTATCTGATATAAGGGCTATTCGATCGTTGTGTTGCGCCTGTTTACCGCACTATACTTGCCATATCTGCCATATCACCATATAGTGCCTATTTCGGTCTCCTGAATAGCGCAAATGGAGCAAATCAAAGAGTGAAGAAGACAACGGGAGAGTCCTGAACGACGATAGTAAGCATCCCATTCTTAATTCTTGTCTCTTTGTTCGCATGCTATTGGACCGGCCTTCCCTTATTCAATTCATGAGCATATGAAACACTGCCGAAAGTGACATTATCAAGCGCGTCGCTACCTGGGCCAATCAGACGCCCGAACATGGCACATTTATGCGGTACAGGCACGTGGGATTTGTATTCCCTGTGAGGAGGATCTGATGTGGTCTGGTTGAAAACCCGCAGGTTTGTCACAACCAGCCTCGACAGTTAATCTCCATTGTAGAAGGCATATGCAGACTTGGTATTCTCCGACAGAAATATTGTGACCGTGGAAGGGCTTGATACACTGCTAAATCTCAAGGGCTTGTTGTAAATTGTATGGGAACGATAAGTGGCTCGTACGTGTACTGCTGCCCAGAAGGAGAAGTTGGGCAGCTACAGAGCGTCACCAAACACATTGGTCTCTCCATGTACACCCTGATTTGCGATGGAATTTAGCCCACCAAGCGTATACAGGAGGCCAAGGGATGCACGGTTCTCAGCGCGCTTGATCTGTTGTGCGAGATTATGCATAATGTTTGGGTGATTCATCGACGTCCCTGCCGTTATTAGTATTACTCAGTTGGTGCTAAGCGAAGAGAGATATGCTGAGGATCGAACTGCGCAGCAGATAGACAAAATTTGTAGACACCCATATCCAAGATTATATAGGTGCTCAGCAGTTCAGGTTGTGTGGATGAAATCCAATAAAACGAAGCTGGACACCATAAACCCAGGAAAAGAACCAGGCCAGGCTTTCTGTACAGCATACTTGACAATGGCTGACTTGGAGTCTCACTCTCAACATAATCCAGGAGTGAATAGTTTGCAACGCGATATGTTACAGGAGCTAAATTGAACTCATTGCCCAGCTCTAACAGATGCAGCTGGGGACCGATGGAAGTACAAGCTTCCATAGCCGAGTGTTCAAGTTGTTGAGTCGATGAGCTTTGATCCATGTCCAACCCATGAATGTACTTGATTTCTCCCAGGGTGTGATACGATTCAAAAAAAGGTCGGACCGTAATGGATTGAATTTTGATATAACAGCATCACATTATCCTCCTGGCCGAGGAAGTACGTAGAATAGTTCCCATTAATGATTCTCATAAGTCCCGGTGGTTAAAAACCTATAGAATGACTCAACGTACGTGAAGTTCCTCTGATTCTTACTTTCAGAGCAAGGCCAGGGAGAGATTTGAGGTTGTGAAATAAGTTCTTCGAGAACTCATTTGGCTGTCACTTGTTCCCAGCATAGTTGGGCAAGTATGCAAATTCGATTGAAATCGATTGCAGATCATTGGGGACCGGGCTACTATTCTTCGGAGAAGATAGCACCCGTATAGTCTGGCGGCTGCATTCCCCGGAGGTTATAAATGTAGCCGTGGATAGAAGTACCGGGATGTTGAACAACATGGTAAATTGAAAATAGTCAGTATTTGGTGTTAATGTTATCAAGTCTTGTTAAGACGTCCGTTCATGATATATATATCCATCTCTCTGGTGGGTATCGAAAGTCGGCATTTGACAATCCCACGATGAATTAGCAGTAGGTTAAAGCGAGAATCATTGCGACTGTGCTTGCAACACCAGGCAGTTGTGCAGACTGACCAATCTGTTAATCTTGTTCCTGCGCGCATCTCGTCTTCTGTCTCACCATATAGAGCCTCATTCTTGGCTAATCCTTGGCTCTCTTGGCTCTATGCTAGTATCAACAACGCTGTCTTCGTATGGACTGGGTTATTTCCAATAGCCAATAAACCGAAATGACGTCGCATTGGAGACAATTTCATCATATACAACCCTGCCCGGGTGGAAGGCTTGCGAGACTTACCCACCACAGCCCCGGAATGAACCCCACAAACCACCGCCATTATCTCCGCAGGTTCTGCGGGGCCATTCGATTGCATATTTTGGTCGATCAGCGTCTTCTATGTGTTATTGAGATGCTAAGAGTAGAACAGGAAAATCGAACTGCACCCGAACGGCTCTATTACTTCTACCATTTTGAGCTCATGATTTGACACAAATCAAGAACGTATGCTGTCGGTAAGGTAAGGGAATTCCACGAAAGTGAAACACATTCCGTTCCTGTCCCTGATCTCGGGAGGTTTTCCAATATATATACTGTGTAGCCGGGGAGTTTAAGTTCAAATGGCGAACGCTTCACGTGTTTTGTTGAAATTGACTTTGCGAGTCAGAGGTCTGTTGTAAATGTGATGAGAGAGGCAGGCATGAAGCAGAATAAAGATGGAACAGTGTTATGATGTTATGATACTAAACCAAGATGATACTTCAACGAGGTGAATGAGATGTTCCACTAACATGGCCGATGACGCAGGCTGTGCACCTCCCGTGGCCTGTTTTGACAGAATTGTTTGGCATTTACAAGTAGAATTAATCCATTTAATTGAGAATAAGTACAAACAAGACCAAGAAATTCATCTATGATCATGGTGGTGCTTTGTGTTCCCTCATTCGTATCCCCCTCCAAATGCACTTGTAGGTTCCTTTGCGATACACCAAGAGCAGCACTGTAAGTGGCCGTGGGATTTCTCGAGTAACTAACAGTAGAATCGGTGGGCTGAGCAGCCAGTAATTAAGACGGTTAGGAACCAGAGCAGAAGGAAGACAGTTGGGTTAACTTGAGCATGATCTCTCTAGTATTGCGAATAGCACCAGACATCGGGTCGGGGGAAAATCCGACATCCGGTTTCTCCGTCAAGTACAGGAATTGACGGCAGTAAAGTCGATCATGGACATAAGAGAGCACCATCGATTGCAATCCCTCTGAGGCCTGTGGCGGCGCCATTTTCTGGTCCACAACTTAGCATCACGGCCATTGGTAGCTCATAACCACAAGGACAAGGAGGGTCTCTGTCCAGGAGGTTTTTGCCGAATAAAAAACTGGGATAGTTGATTTGGCAATCATGTGGTCGCAGTGCGCGACAAAAGTATCATAGTCGAGGTTCTCGCGACTTCTGTGCAAGGTCAAATACCCAATGGCGCATCTCATCTATCCTCTGGGAACTCATTTCTTAAGTTCTGCAGGAGTCCAAAGGGCAGTATAGCAGCTAGGCTCGTGATTGAACTGGCGTATGATATCATCTTGTGTTGGTATGCGGCGATGTAGGCTGCGGCTGATGAATAGTTGACTCGGCGGAGGGAGTGCCATTTGTGCCACTGGTTGGAGACGTGAATGACACTGTGGCTGTTTAGTCATGTGTAAATAACGTTGAAAATATAATTGGCGAAAGGATTCTCGGATCGGTCAGGGATGTTGTTGGCCGTATTCTGGATCTCTTCGTCCATTCTGGAATACCACCACCGCTAAACGGTGGTTGACCAGTGATACCACTTGCTGTAATCGATGTTCCATGATGATTGTGGGCCGGGGCAAACTCGAATCAGGTTATTAGGTGATGTAGGTATAGAGCAGTGCGTACAATACGACACCACTTGCCGGAGTCCACGCTTATGGTAACCTTTGGGGTCACGGGAGGGGTGATTGTAGCTTCGCCCGTCAGCCGGGCTGGGTGACGGGGAGGATTCCAGAAAACATTGTTTTTAATGAGGTAGACGTACAAAAGAAAGAATGATGTAATGATATGAAGAGAGAGAGAAAGAAGGGGGAATGATGTCAGCGACGGTGTCAACACAGAAGACTACCCAGGTGATGTTCCCACACTGGTTTTAAATGAGAGTAAAACACGAAATATATACTTTGTGCGTCTTATGGACTGGATCATTGGGGTTCATGTCCAACATATTTTCAAGTCAAATGCTTTCGATATGTATATCTATGTGTAGCCCTAATCTGGGTAGTGACCAAACAGGTGCCAAGAAACATAACCGGTTCCATAACTCAGTGGGTTA
The DNA here is from genome assembly GCA_928213465.1 of Penicillium sclerotigenum. NCBI lineage: Eukaryota > Fungi > Ascomycota > Eurotiomycetes > Eurotiales > Aspergillaceae > Penicillium > Penicillium sclerotigenum. The sequence goes on along the minus strand of CAKMRK010001435.1, from coordinate 41,779 downwards.
GAGTGTGGTGCTAATAACGCTAAAGTTGAGGGTTCTCTGGAACTACGTTTCTTTTCGTTTCTATTTTGTTATATCTGGCTTGACTTGGTTTTCCAAATCTACCTCTTCTTCTATACTATGCTATCGGCGAATCCCTCATGTGGCGAGTTACGTCTATGGTTGACAATAAGACGGGTCCACGAGGAAGCAAAGCCAAGTCAGGAACATCCAAGCACCTCAAGCTCTGGCGCAGAAGAAGTTATCACTGTCGGCACACAGAGCTAGCGGAATTTCCTTCGCGATGCTAATGCTGCGAACCTATTCCTACTTGGAGAGCCATAAAGCCTTCTTACTCCTATTGCACCAAGAAAAAGCCATTCGACATAGCCTCTAGATGCATGACTTCATTCTCCTCGACCTCCGGATGACCCTTTTTTGGTCCTCAAGCCCTGGGTTGTGTCACCTCACCCACAGAGCCTATCTCTTGACAAACCCCGCATTGTGTTTACTGCCTGTTACAGCGCAGATTTCGGCGTGGCAACTCGTCACACGCAGGACCCGGGCGGCGGTGCCCGTGTGTCGCACCTGACGGCTTCTCGAAGTTGGACGACATGTGTGCCAGGCTCGGCCCTAGAGAGAAAGGTGGACTGGCTTCCTCGGGTGAGATGATAAAGGGGAACACAATTAGGAAGAAACAGCGAGGCAGATTGGACGATCATTTTTAGCTGACTGCATGATAAGCCACCTAGAATCCATGTAGGTGGTTATGAAGAGAAATCGAGGTACTGCATGATCTCGAGAGGGGGGAATAAAGGACCGGGCGTAGAAATTCTTTTGTTTGAGAGTCTGGCAAGGTCGATAAACTAAATGTCAGCACGCGCTCGGTAATGTGTTCGCAAAGCGTATTTGAGAATCATACCTAGGACCTTGGTTAGAATAAGTTCTCCATTAGATGGATTCTACTTGTTAGCCAGTTATTAGGATCACGGAGTGAGAGATAGGTAAGACGAGACAAGGGTTGATGTCGCGGGGAGATGGTGCTCCTCACCGAAGCTGCTAGCTTCTAACCACTTAGATCTCTCGTCCTATTAACTTTTCAAAGCCACTAATATACATGATATGCGTTCTAGTTTATAGTGTGACTTAAGGGGTCTTTGCACGAAGCTTTCCGGCAGTTGTATCGATGCTGACACACACTAGTGATAGTCGTGTGATTCACTTAGCTACGACGATCCAACAGTCTGGCCATAATCGACATTATCTAAAGCATGGAGAAAAGTTCATAACATTCCCTGTTATCTGAAGATGTGTGTTCTGTGTGTATAATCAACACATAGGGTCTTGAAAGGAATGATGTTGAAATTCCCAATGAAACGCATCCACTCCGTAGAATCGAAAGAATTAACGATACGAACCCCTTCCACGTATTCATCCCTCCCCGCTCGGTGAAATCCCGGGAAAAAAAAGTCTCCAGGACTCCCAATACCATCTTTAGGTAGGCGCCATATCACACCTGACTCCCACCCAAATATGCAGGGGCTAACCCATCAGTGTTTGGAGTAATTTCCCATGTGCTTGGCATCCTAGCATGCACGCAACACCAGTATGGAGTATGAATAGCCCACCGACATGACGTTTCCGCTTACGCAGCCTCGTTCATACCAGACGCGAGTATGGCCATGGGCTTGAGGCGTGTTTGGAAGCCAAGGCGTGTGGGAAATAAGCAAAAATAAAGGCAAATTAATCTTACTATCAAAACCGAATCTTTTTGTACTGCTGTACGGAGTACTGAAATCTTCGTTATGCATGGACCATGTTCAAGTGTCCAAGCATGACTTGCGCCTTGTCTGAGCCACTTTTTACTACCTAGTGAACTTAGATTAGAGTACGTTTTACACTCTCGTCAGCGCTCCATTTTTTTTTCTTTTTATATATATCCTCTCTCCACCTCCAAGAACCACTTCCGGCCGAACCCTAATAGCAGGTGGCGCATCATAACGAAGGTTGTTATTATACGCCTTCCGTGTAGGCCGATATAGCATGTTTATTTTGGGAAGGTGGACTATGGTGTTTCTTGTTTACTAGTACAAACGTTGGAAATTACCACAATCCGCTAAATGCAATTGGATGATAACTCTGCGGGCAAGGTGGGAACATAAACTTAGATAAATGGGGAATAAGGGAATCGTTGAGAGATGACGGACACTACGCGAGTTCTGATAAATCATTCTTACAATGTACATAGTACAACTTGGTGGATTTGATATTAACTTAATATCGAACTCTCAAAGATCTTGGTAATATGTTTGTAATCAAAGGGTCTCGTCTTCACAGGGGCATTTGATAAGTCTAGTCGTTTTACTGAGACCAGTCAATACTTCCAGAAGGAGTACGGAGTACAGAGTACACTCCTGGAAGCTAAGTTTGACGGTAGCCCGAAACTGTGAGACCTGGGGTTGTCATACGTAGGCGCTCAGACCATTGTAAGGGAGCTGTTCGATTTTGGAGAATTGTACGGAGTACGGAGTAGTTATCAGGGTATAGGAAAATGGCCCAGAGGGAGAGTCCACAGTAGCATACAGGAGCATACGGAGTACAGTAGCATATGATAACTCCCGAGGTCGGACCTTTTAACTCCGCTTTGTCAGCAGGGGTCCATGGAAATCAAGACGAGCATATTCACTAAAATTCTACATGAACTCAGCACAAATCCATTATTATCCATTATCCAAGGACGGTAGTCGCTCTGAACCCTAGAAATAGATAAAAAGATCAATAGTGCAAAGAAAAAATATATCCGAACACGAGCCACAAGGGGACTTTTAGTGTCGAAACGAGGTCTCCACGCTGGGAGATGTGGGAAATCATCTGCCGGATCGTCTCTATGGAGTTAAGCATAAATTCCGGTCATCCATACCATTTATAAGAATTAAGCTGTATGTTGTATATTTACATACTCTCTACATTCCGGAAATCAGGCAGCAGTTTCATGGGACTGTGGCTGAATGCTGACATTTGTGTTTTTGATTCGAAGATGAGAAAATGATGGTGGAACTAGGTGGAGATCAAATCTTTTGTTTCTTTTTTTTTTTTTTAGTCGGTGATCGGGCCATCGGATGTAAAATCTCCGACCGGTGTCGGCGAGATTTCGAGGTCGACACTAAATCCAAGTTCAATTAAAATTAAAATGGTACTCTACAACGTATACAACATACTTCCTCCCTCAGGGTCAAACCACGTAAGCATGTAGGAAGCCGCGTGGGCCAAAAAAGCGGCGGGTGCAGTGGTAAATTAGGGTATCCATGCCACTAAGCAGGAACGGTGATTATGGCGAAGCTGTGCTACTGGTTGATACCTGACTAGTCTCACAGTAGTAAGCGTGCTACGAGGCCCTGCGAGCTAGTGAAAATAAGGACGGAAAAAGAATAAAAAAGAACAGGGTCCTGTCCGTCCAGGAACGTAAATATGAAGCGACGAGTACGAATCAAGCTTGTGGCGCAAGCTCGAAGAGCGAGTAAGAAGACTGACTCGAACGCTAAATCCTTAATCGGGACAAGCACGGAAGTGTATTTGCTGGAGCAGGACTAGACAACCCGAGCTACCGTGGGTATACGCCTGTGGATATACGTAGGCTGCATACGTATGCCCCGTCTGAGATCGAGTGTAGACAAATCAACGCTCGGCTGGGAAAGCCATAAACGGTCCGCGTCCTCAGCCCACGAAGTTTGTACTATATCTTTCTCAGATTAGTTCAACCAGATCGGGTTGAAGCTTGGCTTGATCGCCGGTGCCATGTGTGATATTTGCGGGAGAGACAAGGAAAAAAAGGTAAAATGCAATTTTTGACATATGACTGGATAGAGTACACGATTGATTCACAATGTAATCAAAGATAGTCTCTGTTACATAGATCAGCTCTCTTTGACAGAATCCCCAAAAGAATCCCGTCTGCTTTGTACGTTATAGAGTACGTGTGCTACAACGTATGTTGTAGGGGGAAAGTCAGCCCTGGGAAGTCCCCGCGAATGGATTCCCGGAGCGGGGCGGATGAACGCGAATACGAATACTTGCACGGGCCAATCTCTTTCAACCCCTGGCCCTACAGAGTACCCATGGAAATCTTTTGGAATGTTGACGCAGAGACAGATGATCTAGATTAGGTTAATTAGGTTATCTATACTCGAAACGTGGAGGCAATCCTTTTATATATCCATGTACTCCGTACGGAGTGCATAACATTTATGTTGTACGGTATAGCATACCCGTAATTTTTCGGGAAGAACGATTATCCAGATGGTCTCGGGGAAAGAAAAGAGAAGAAGCCTCGGTGTAAAATACTTAAGAAAAATAAAAAGTCCGACGAGCAAGGGCACCACGTTATAGTGATTAGGAATTATATTTATCAAAGCGTTAAGGCGTTAGATTTCCAGGGCCCATTTTTGTGTCTTATCTTTTTTTTTTAATTTTTAATTTTTTTTTTCTATTTTCACCGTAGGGCGCGATCGCCCTGCATTAATAAATAAAAGAATAAAATGGGCTAAAACAGAACTATAATTCGTAAGAAACTAAGAAATCAATCAACCAATCAACCTACGGATTGCCAAGTCGAAGCCAATAATACCCGCTCTAGAATGCCCAAGCCGGAGGTGAGTTCCCAAACAGGCCAAGGGACTAACATCATCACTTACGTATGTTCTTAGATCTCCCCAGGTGAGTAGTCTTGTGAGAGAGTGAGTATGATTTGAACGGAGTATGAACGCGTACGTTTAGGAATAATGTGGACAGGGCTAAAAGCTTGTCCACCCCTGGTCTTTTTAGATTCAAATCCCTAAATTCCATAAATAAGACCGATTAAATCTGTACCCGTAACAATCAGTAAACTTGCTCAGGGTCCAATGGTCTTATGATTGCCCGCAGTTCTGCCGATATGGTGGATCTGTTTCTGTTTTCGCTTGGCCCAGCCGAAACCCTAGGCCAGATGATAACCCAGTCGGAGGTCGAGTTAACACTTCTACACCCACTGTATGTGTGTATGTTTAGAAATGAGAATAAACCCGTAGAAGGAATCAAAAGCAATTCAAAGAATAGAATAAAAATAAAAAAAAACCCCCCCAAAAAGTCACAGACCATTGTAGTCGCGGGCGGGCCGGAAGAAACGGAGAAGAAAACGGGTCTGCACAGGTGGATTAGGGGTCTTGGTATTGTATTTGGTGTCTTATATTTCTTTTTCTGTTTTATTCTTTTTCTTTTTTATTTCTCCACCGAACTAAATAGTGTGCTCATGGAAGTGTATCCTCTGGGGAGCCTCGACAGACCCTGGAGCTTGGCTTCTTTCGCTTTTTTTTTTAAGTATAATTAGTTACCAGTGGCCATGGTTGGCTGCTCGTTAATTTTTTCTCCCCTCTACTTCTTGATCTATATTCTTTGATTTCTTACCTCTTTTCTTGATCTCTTAAGGATCTCGTCATTTCCGATTGCCAACTCCATCCATCTTATCTCATATATCCGGGTTCTCATTTCCACCTCGACCTCTATCACGGGCACGCGCAGAGCGCATTTTGTTTCTACATATTCTACGACGGCCTAGCACTACTCTGGAAGAACTATTACTTTGCGCGGTTAGACAACCGGCGTTGAACTTCGACTTTCTGCAACATCCCCAGGCCAGTTTGCAACTGCCGTTGACGATTGTGCTCCCCACATCCAATTGCAAAATTAGAAAGGGAAAAAAGGGAAAGCCCCAGGGAGAAAAAGGAAAAAAAAGGACGACCTAAGCCTGAGAACAAATTCCACAGCGAGGAGATTTGTCAGACGTCACCTTACCCTATCGCTGCCAAGTCGTATCTCCAGCATTCGACAACCTTTGAGATACTTTTTTCGTCACCTCCATACATCAAAAGAACACACGGAGCCCGACACAAGCTCTAGCCATCCGGCCTCTGTTCAGGTCTGCAGGCGAGTGCCGATTTAGGGCCTAATGTTGTTGACGTGTTACACGACACAGAGGACAAACATCTTTCGAGAGCCGCTGGTGCGTTTGTCGTGTCTTCCGGGGGGCAAGAAATGAGCGAGATGTTCTTTCTCTTCTTCAACACCCTCCCCTTTCTTCCCTTGTCTCAGATCGGTGATCTCTTGAGTTCTTACGAGTACCCAGAGCCCGGCCGAGCCGGTTACCAACAGTTTAAACTAACTTGGATTCTGCCTTTTAGTATAGTCTTCCAGCCCCGGTGACCGCAAATCGGGGCCTTGAGGAGATGTCCAGCTGTAGGACGAGTATTGTGTCTATTCTGAATAATGATGATAACCCATCTTTTGCGGTCCGCTCCACACCCCGATTTACTCGGACTCACACATCACCATCACATTGTCCACATCATTCAGAACAACTACCCCCGCCCGCTAGTGACCTACAGCACACCCGTCCCCAAGCCTCATCCGAATCTCCAGCAACATCACCACGAGGGACGAGGCAACACTCGGACGCGGTGACGGAACCTGTGCAGCCCGTTTCACCCGGGTCTTCCGATGGCTCAGCTTACGACTATTTCACCAGTCAACGATCAGCTTATCACCCGTATGCCCGGCAGGATCCGCGACGGGAACCATACCAATTCCCCGCTCGTGGCCCAGCAGCTCCTCGAACGCCACCTGAGGCTCGTTCGAGCACATCCGAAACAGCCTCTTCTCAGACCGGGGCAACGCGCGGTACGGGGCGAAAGAACAAGTACCCGTGCCCCTATGCTGTGAGCCATGGATGCTCTTCAACGTTTACGACTTCGGGCCATGCGGCGCGCCACGGCAAGAAGCACACTGGCGAAAAGAGTGTGCACTGTCCGATCTGTAACAAGGCCTTCACGAGAAAAGACAACATGAAACAACACATTCGAACTCACCGCACGCACTCAGACGAGATGCGCTCTACTTCAGAGCCAGAGACTGATGCTCGGTGGGCGATGGCTCGTCCCGGCTCGGCATACACCTCGACTTCCCACCAGCGCAACATCAGTCAACCTGTGGAGGCAGTTGTACGGCCTCCCCCAGGAACTGCTACTCCACAGGCGCCTTAAGGAACGCAGGGTTTCCCCGACCGTCCACTCTATTTGCTGTTTATTATACGACTTCCTTCTTCTGTTGGTCCCTTGTACCTGGCCACTGCTGTGCGGTGTGATTCGATTATGTCAATTTAGTCTCTTTTTTTGGCTATCTACTCTGGGTTCTCGACATGTGTTTTTTTTATTTGTTTTTCATATCTCAGCGATCATTTGCATGACTACACGTTTCAAAATATCGAGACGTCTAGGCCTATCATACGTGTTACTATGTGTCTTTATTATTTCCCTGTTTTATATCCCTCGTGTACCATGTGATTCTCGTGTTATGTGTGATGGTTGAAATTTGTGGCGATATATTCTAGGAGAGCCAAATACTGTCCAGCGTCCCTTCAGGGATTCCCATGAGCAATTATGTGCAACCAGTTCTGCACCCAACGAGATCCAGAGCATCGTGTTGGTCGGATCATAAGCCACTGGGAATCCCCGAGGGCGACCCGTGGAACCATTGTTTACGTTCCATAAATCTTAATCCCCGATAGTTTTATATTGTATGTGTGTTGTATGTATATTGTATGTTGTATATCGTATATTTGCATCTATCTTTCGAAGAAAAGTAGAAGTAAATTAGTTCAAAATGATCGAATTGTCTGCATTTGTGTATATTATAGGGCTGGCCCGTTGATTCCCTGGCAACTCAAGATGCAGGATGACGTCGGGGTAATGTCTGATATCTGATACACGACATCAGTCCAGATGCTCATTCGATGGGGGTATATCCGCTTTCGAAATATTCCTTCGCTGTTCCTTTGTACGTCATTGGAGTAATCTTGATTTGCATGTGTATATATACTGTCTGAAAGAGAATCGTCCTTTTGCTTTGAACCTCGTACTTTTTTCCTACGTATTACCTTATTATCTCCAATACTATCTACCACTCTCAGCCACTGCCAAGTCTCTCAGCCCCTTCTCTCAGCCCTCTGAGTCCACATCGACGTCACGCCACCCCCAGTCTCAGCCCCGCTATATCTCTGATCAACTTCTTTTTTTCCCATCCCACATATTGTCCCAGTGAACGGTAGCAGCTCACAACTCTCGACCTTTTGTATTTGAATTTATCTCCCCTTCAGTTTCGCCTCAACCATGGCGTACTACGAGGATCGCCGTTATCGCGAGCCGCGCGACCGCTCCACACGCCCAACCAGTTACGATGATCCGTATGATGACCGTCGTGGCCGTTATCGAAGGCATGAGCGAGACTCATATGTACCCCGTGCTAGCAACGGCTCGATCGAAGAAGTACAGCGCGACTACCCACCAGGCTCAGACTATGCCTACGAACGTTCTTATGGCTCTCGGCGGCCGCGACGATCTGGCTACGAAAACGTGCGCCGTGCCTCCTCCGTCAGCGGTTATGATCCACACAACGATGCTGTCTACCGAAGCTCCGGTCCTCATCGGTCAAGACATTACGAGGATAAACGTGAGTGGTATAGAGCTGATGTGGTTCAAACTAATTCTAACATCTCTTAGGCTCCCATCGTCCCAAATACGATTCCGATTCTTCTCAAAGTCGCTCTCCACCCCGCAACAGACGTCGCAAGTCGTTTAGCGAGCGAACCCTGGGTGCCCTAGGTCTCGGAAGTGCCTCTGCTTCGGCCAGCCGCGGAGACCGTGGTCGCGCCCGTTCCCAATCCCGCCATCGCAATAGATCATATTCGAGATCATCATCAGATTCGCGCAGTCGCAGCCGACATCGCGGCGGCAGCAGACGTAATGGAGGCAGCCAACGCGATAAAAGTGAGCAGCGCATTATGCAGGCTGCTCGTGCTGCCTTAACAGCCGGCGCAGTTGAGGCTTTCAAACAGCGCAAAGAGCCTGGCGACTGGGCTGGTAAAAAGGGAAAGCGCGTTCTCACTGCTGCTGTGACTGCTGGTGGTACCGATGGACTTGTCGACAAAGATCCCAGCAAACATGGAACACGCCATGTTGTCGAGTCCACGCTTGCAGGTCTGGCTGCCAGTCACTTCTTGGGTGGCGGCTCGCGCTCGCGATCTCGTGGCCGAGACGGTGGTCGCTCTTCAGGCAGTAGTGGCCTCAAGAACCTCGCTGCCACTGGAGCCCTTGCTGCTGCGGGAAAAGAAATCTTTGATCGATACTCAAAATCTCGATCTCGGCCACGCGGCCGGGCCCATTCCCGTGACAGCGATGACGACGAGCGTGGCTCCCACAAGCGCAGCAAGAGCGTTTCGGAGTACATCAGTAAGGGAATGGCCGCCCTGGGACTTGGAGAAGAAGAAGAAGAAGAAGAAGGCCATCGCCGCGAGAGCAGGGACAGCCGTAAGGAGTATCATCGGGAGAATCGTCGGGAGCATCGGGACGACCGAGAGCGGCGTCATCACCGGGGACATCGACACGACGACTATTCGGATTCAGATGCGGACAGCGATTATTACAACAGGGACTCGAGACGGGGCAGGGGCTCGAGAGATGTAGGTCGATACCGTTCCTTGGACGGAAGAAATCCACCCCCATATGCACCCACCAGCGCTTCGCACGGTGAATTAGGTGCCGGTTCTAAAGACCGCGGCCACGAGTCGAACTCTGAGAGTGATTCTGACCTAGGTAACAGTTCTGATGACAGCAAGCAACGCAAGAAACTGAAGCGGGATATGCTGATCACGGGAGGTCTGGCCAGTGTGGCCACTATCCACGCTGCGCACGGCCTCTACGGTAGCATGGAGAAGAGGAAAGAGCGGATGCATCAGTTGAAAGAAGGAGAGATTACGCCCGAGGAGGCCCGCAAACTACGCATGAAAGCTAACACCAAGGATGCTGTGAGTATCGGTCTCGCTGCGCTCGGTATCAAGGGCGCCTATGGTGAATGGAAGGAGGTCATGGAGAAGCGCAAAGAAAATACACATTTCCAAGAGGAATGTGTTCAACGCGCTGCTAGGCGTGAACGTCGTCGTGCTCGTAGCCAGGGTGCACCTTCTCGCAGTCATCGCTGGCCTGACGAGATTGAATATGCCCAGTCGACACACGAATCCCGGAGCGACAATAACCCTGTTTACCGTGATGGAAATCCGTTTGGGGCCCATGAAGCAGCGCGGATATCTTACTAGTGTTGTTTTATCTTGAGCCATCATGACTTTCATGCATTTATTTCATGACTAACGAGACCTTATGAGACCATGCTGTTTATTTGATTCTGATCTTTCCACGTTTGGCTTTCCGCTCCTTGATAAATCGTCTATGGGTATGATCGATCTTGCAATGTGCCTGTTTTTGCAGCGTTTTATGGACACGATGAAAATGGTTGATGAGGGTACTCCAACCCCACCGGAGATTCACGTTATTCTTTTTCAAGACTTGGCATGTCCCGTACACGAACAAAGGATATGTGTATCAATGGTTTGAATTTTATTAGTGAATGGAGCCGTATAATGTACTATGTAGATTAGCATTTATACAACACAACGTTAAAGATCCCAACCATGAGGTGTAGTTCCTACCGATCGCGGGTAAGCAAGACTACGCCACCAGTCAGCCATTTAGTAAGTCCATACTGAATGAGTGGAAACCGTTCGCTGGTTGGGGATGGAAGACTGACATGTCCAGAGTGCACGGGAAGGTGAATAAGAAGAAGAATTGAGAGGACGCATGTCGCTGTATGATTCATTAGATTTCGGGAACTCAGGCATAGGTTACGCGATTTATATACATAATACCTACTGACTGCGACTCCTATAGTTCTTTTCTTAGGTATCAAGTAGATATTTATAGTGTAAGCTAGGTGCTGCATCCACGAACCCTAACCCTTCCTCCTTACCATCTACTCACTTCCTTTCACTTTCTTCTCGCATGTCATTTTGATTCCACATCTTGATAAACAGCTTCAAGCGTTCTCTTTTGACGCTCACATCTACGGCATTGGTCCACAACACAACCCACCATTACACCGTATTTGTCGATAGAAAATTCGTGAACCATTTTGCTCAAGCAATCCCAACTGCATCCAATAGCTGTCCGCAATAACATACGTGACAGGAGAGTGGAACTTTCAGTGGGATTCCTAGCCAGGAAGGCATAGAGTGAACCAATTGGGAACAGCTGGACTCACTAGAAGCACGCCGTGGGTTTATCGTGGCTTTGGACGACGGCAAGCGCATTCAAATCCCAGTAAAGCCGCCTACAGCAAGTGACTCACGCACATACACCCACAACATACTACTCTGACCAAAGCAGGGGTTTATTTTTCGACCGGACATCAAGAACGCGGCCATCATTAGTGTAGAGATACGCAATTAAAACAAACTACTTCATACACAGTCTCGAATCTCAGCGATGTAGTTCGTTCACAATTCTGGAGCCACAGCCCACCAAAGCCTAGTTCAACAATTCGTCTCCCAATCGCATGATTTACGGGTGCTAAGCAAGAGCTTTCGCCTTCTCAGCTCTGGGTGTTGTATCATTAGGACTCGCAATACGTGTATTGTTCTGCCGATCCCTTCACTGGGCTAAGATGGTATTTATGTAGTACTCGCCTCCAGGCGTGTTAGTTCTGCATGACATATGTATATATACCGAAGCTCAAGATGAGTATTTCTTTCTGTCGATCCACGCGCTAAAGATTGGAGAGGCATCTTCTAAGCGGTGTCCCCATAAATAAGGATCTTCCTTACTATTACTCAATCCGTGTTTTGCATATTCTGTGATCATCTAAATTGGAATTTCGATCAACAAGACATAATCATTTCTAGTCACACCAGAGAATATCGATGGTCGCACGGGGAATGAGCAGGAATCTTTAAGATATTAATGCATTGAGTGGCAAAAAGGGGGTTGATGACGATTAAAATCAATCTGGCGGCAGGAACCTTAGTCCCCTTTGCAGAGAAACAACCGCAGTACCGAAAACTATTGGAACAGATATTGCACTTTGAAATTTCGTTAGTATAGAGGTGCCAATAGCTACTGGTTATCAATACTAATTCGGTGACTAGGGCACAGTATATGCTGACTGAGGTCGGGTATGGTTTAGATACTAAAAATTTAGAAACAACGGCAACATTACTTTCGAATAGAGAGTTCGATCTGCATACCACTGACCTCAATGGAGCGAGGTAAGATATATTGTTCTCTCTATTCTCATATCATGATATTCTGTTGATAGTTTCAGGATTATGCCACCATCTTCTCCAGTAAAGGGTTTCTTCTATCTTAGACATCGTGGAAGCATTTTGTCGACCACTTGGAGCCTAAGACAGGATGTGGTACTACAAACATCAGCCTCTCAAAGTGTGGGGCTATGTTCTGTGAATATTTCGGTATTTCCTATTCTTTTACTGGTGGAAGCCATTTGATAGCAGATTCTCCGTTTCCATTAAAGTTTGTGTGTGTTCGCGTCCGTTCGGCTATTTTATAATTTCATGAAGTGAAGATCTCAGTATCCTCTAGTACTTTTTAAAACATTTAGATGCAGGAAAACACCCCTATATAATAGGCCGGTGATGAATCTCCACCGTTAAAGCATCGAATCCTCGCCGAGCAGATCAAGGGATTTATTAGAACGCACACATGCTGTATCTGCTTCTCCTTCCGTAGAACCAATCTCTACATATTGATCACATTAATTCATTTCGGTTCTATTGTAGGTTGCTAATCTGACCGACAGAACCTTCATCCTAACTAGTGTATCTTCTTGTAGCCTCCGCCTGTTTAGTGCTACGAGGTACGCACGTGCGCCGAGACTCATAACGAGTAAATTTAGCGGCGTCTATAGACCTAATAAGATCCAGATGAAGTTCCTAAAATAATGGAGTGTAGTAAAAGATATCTACCGCTATCATCCCTGTATTAATAGGTTAGGTCACTTAACTCGAGGATTGTATACTTGGAAGAGTCTCCTAACCGTAAGCTTTGATAATAGTAGTAGCACGCTCGTAACTGCTATAAATTCTCTTATGGTCGGTAGCATGCTCCGGAATAGCGTTGACTAAAGGTAAATGGAGCAATTCGCGGGATCGAAAAGACATTATTTAGTGATACACATTATAATCCACAACAGTCAAGTTATAGACTAACATAAATGGAAGAGGGCTTGAATAAAGTGTAAGGAATCAAGGTGTCATCTATAACATATATTATAACCAATTGGGATAGATAGCCTTCTTCATAAATAAGGGAAGACAATTAAACGAAGTGATGTATTGTCATATCGGTCATTATATGTTTGGTACTTTGAAGATGTATTGTTATATCGGTCATTATATGTTTGGTACTTCGAAACTAGAAATGTTATCCAGATGGATCGACGTCGATACAAATTTCTATAAAAGCTCTAAACTATCCCGATCAATGCAAGTCCTTACTTTAGGTGTATGGTAATATGTCCTTTTAAATAAGGTCTATACCACCTTGGACAATGTAGCTTCTTGCTTAAGGGACTTAAACTGGTGATATGAAAGCAAATACATCTCTAGCAATTATCTTTTATTATAGAAAATGAGTTTTTGTATTACATGTATAGAGGGTACTATCATGGCATAATTACGTATTCAGAGTTAACACGAAGTCGGTATAGGAGTATGTTTGACATTGATGGTTTTCGCGGTTTCAGACTAGTGCTAAAAAGGAGCAAAGATTATCTCATTGTTTTGGATTAAGTATAATTGACAAAAATGAGTAGAGGTTTAGAGAGAGATCAGGGGTGCTCATTGACGGGCATGTCAAGGCCTACTTGTAACAGCGAGATCCATTTGTTGACTGATTCGCAGACGAATTTCGTGTAACACTTCCATGATTGTTCCTAGAGGCTTATATCATATCTACTTGAATAACAATGCAGACCTCAAGGTCACACATTGTATTAGGATATTATCCAATGTGATGATCTACATATGAGTACACAAAAAAGCGAGCGGGCCGTTGATAAAATCGAGAACACTATTTAAGATATAAAATTCCAGCTATCCAGCACTTTTATTTAAGTGCCCAATTTGATCTCAAGCAATACATCACGAGCAAACTCCAATGATTGATCCAGCGACTGCCACCATGTTTGAAAAATATCTTCTTGCTTGGTTGGTCCATTTTGGGTTCGCCGAGCTAGACAGGGTGCGAGAAGTTTATAAGCACGACGTGCTGACGAAACCTGTCAATGATGAATACGTACCGAGACTGGAATATACCGCCTGAGGTTACCTATTGATGGGTTATGAGAGAGGCATATATGGGGTTTGCCTGAGCTTGCCGGTTGTCTTTCTGAGCTCTTCTTTAGCCAGCCGATTTTAACGCACGGTTCTAAATTTCCGGAAATTAGGACCTGTGACTATACACAGCATAATCAGCTCGATAAAATTTGGTTAGACTGGTATAGAAGCAGCATTAGGTGTTATTTATTTGCGAAGATCTATCCAAAGACTAGTGGCACTGTGCTTTCTTGTTTGCTTTTTCTTATGCAGGGAGTTTTGTGGTACTCGGCACAACAATAGTCCCCCATGCAGCCTCTGCTCTCGAGATGTTGATAGATCGATTTGGCCCCTACCTCAAGCGCACTAGTCCGCATTAGGATGCCTTGGCGCATACCGTATACATAATTTCCAAGCTTGTCCATGTATTTTACGGAACTGGCTTCGGACTCGAATTGGGGTAATTTTTTGAGCTGGAACTACATGGCTTGAAATATAATAACTTTTATATATGTCGATAGATTCACTATCTGCATAGATAACTACCATAGAGGGGGGGATTGGACTCTATCACGTGATGATCATCGATATCACGCCCAGGTGGTGGTGGCTGATTCTGACTAAGCACAGCCCCCGCCATCAGTCAGCCCAGTACGGAGACCGAAGAACTGTTGAGAAGTACCGGTACTTGGCCACCCATATTGAAATTGTACCATAGAGAAGTACCAGTACTTGCCACGTTCTGCAACCTTGGTGGATCCCCAAGCCCGTGAGTTTTCCTTTCCCCTCTATTCTCCTTTTCCCTCTTTCCTCTTTCTTTCTCATTCATACACCTTTGGTCAGTTAATTCCTACAAACTACTTGTCGATATTTCTCTCTAACAATCGACAGTTTTTGAATACATATTTCATATAATGTCTGCCCCTGCACAGAAGTTCAAGGTCGCTGACCTGGTATGTCTCTCTCAATCACCTATTTTTTTCCTCAATCATTGACGATTCCATAGTCGCTGGCCGCTTTCGGTCGCCGCGAGATCGAGCTCTCCGAGGTTGAGATGCCCGGTCTCATGGCCATCCGTGAGAAGTACGGTGCCGACCAGCCCCTCAAGGGTGCCCGTATCGCCGGTTGTCTTCACATGAGTATGAATTGATCCATCCTAGAAGGCAAAGCCTGTGCTGACCGCTCCTCCAGCCATCCAGACTGCCGTCCTCATTGAGACCCTCACTCACCTCGGTGCCGAGGTTACCTGGACCTCTTGCAACATCTTCTCCACTCAGGATCACGCCGCCGCCGCCATTGCCGCTGCCGGTGTCCCTGTGTAAGTTTTCGGATCTTTGAGCTTCCATATTTGTGGACCTTTCCTCTGACCATTGTTTTCTATAGCTTCGCCTGGAAGGGTGAGACCGAGGAGGAGTACCAGTGGTGCTTGGACCAGCAGCTCCAGGCCTTCAAGGATGGCAAGAAGCTCAACCTGATCCTCGATGACGGTGGTGACCTCACCTCCCTCATCCACACCAAGTACCCCGAGATGCTTGATGACTGCTACGGTGTCTCCGAGGAGACCACCACCGGTGTCCACCACCTCTACAAGATGCTCAAGGAGAACAAGCTTAAGGTTCCCGCCATCAATGTTAACGACTGTGTCACCAAGTCCAAGTTCGACAACCTTTACGGCTGCCGTGAGTCCCTTATCGATGGTATCAAGCGTGCCACCGATGTCATGATCGCTGGTAAGATCGCTGTCGTTGCTGGTTACGGTGATGTTGGCAAGGGTTGTGCCCAGGCTCTCCACTCCATGGGTGCCCGTGTCATTGTCACTGAGGTCGATCCCATCAACGCCCTCCAGGCTGCCGTCCAGGGTTACGAGGTTAACACCATGGAGGCCGCTGCCCCTATCGGTCAGATCTTCGTCACCACCACCGGTTGCCGTGACATCCTTGTTGGCCGTCACTTCGAGGCCATGCGCAACGACGCTATTGTGTGCAGTAAGTTTTTTTTTGGAGTCCTAACATTTATCTGCATTTTAATACTAACGATCTTCTAGACATTGGTCACTTCGATATCGAGATTGACGTCGCCTGGTTGAAGGCCAACGCTCAGTCCGTCCAGAACATCAAGCCCCAGGTTGACCGTTACAGCCTCAACGGCAAGAACATCATCCTCCTCGCCGAGGGCCGTCTTGTCAACCTTGGCTGTGCTACCGGCCACTCTTCCTTCGTCATGTCCTGCTCTTTCTCCAACCAGGTCCTCGCCCAGATTGCCCTCTTCAAGGCTGAGGATGAGGCTTTCGGCAAGAAGTACGTCGAGTTCGGTGCCGGTGGACGCAAGCCCGTCGGTGTCTACGTTCTGCCCAAGCAGCTCGACGAGCAGGTCGCTCGCTGCCACTTGGAACACGTCAATGCCAAGCTCACTGAGCTGACCCCCGTCCAGGCTGAATACCTCAGCCTGGATGTCAACGGCCCCTTCAAGCCCGAGATCTACCGTTACTAATTTCTTTACATTTCCATCTGCGTTCGATGATATTCTTGGGAAATAGACTTTCAACATGATTCGACGATGTTATGATTGGCATTTCGAGTTCTCCATCAACTTAGAACTCAAAAGTGGTTGTCCTTCAACGGCATAAAAAGTGGCCTGCACCGGAGGTGTGTTTCTAATGTTTTGTTTTGGCGTGGGATGACCTGGGATGGGTCTTGCATTCAACACTGCGTGATGGGATTTTATTCTTGATACCTTATTTCGGAGTGTAGGCCTCCATGGGCCGATTGTGACGGTGTAGAACTTCAACAATCGAAGCTATACGTCAATATTTTATTTCTTGTGTAGTTCCTCTCGTAGTAGACTTCCTTTGCTTCGTAATTCTGGCCATGCCGTAGGATCTATTCCTCGCGGATCAATTTGACCAGTTCATCTGCTACCGCTACTGCAAAGTCGGGATCATTGATGTCACGCGAATCTCGCACGACTGGTATCCCACTACCCTTCAATTCCCTCTCCAAGGTTGAAAACAACACCTCATCTGCGTCTGCATCGTGGAATGACTGACCAGGAACATCCAACATGCTCACTCCACCAACAGGCAGAATCACCTTCGTCCGTCCCAATTGTCCTTTATCCCTCGAACTCGGCAACAGGTTCCTTGCTATGAACACTCCGATATCTCCACACTCTTTCTTGGTAGTCCGCATGAGCGTAACAGTCGCGTTATGCTCATGAAACAACCTCCCCGCCTCCCGAAAAACAGGTGGAACACTGCCCACCTCCCCAAAATTAACCATATCACACGCCCCAACACTAACAACCCTCGGAATATCCCGCACCGTAGCTGCAGTCAACCGTGCAGCGCCAGCACTAAGGACCCCACCAACAACCTCATCTGCAATCTCCGTAGTCGTCAAATCAAGCACCGCATCAATTTGCCCCTCCCTCACAAGCCTCTCCAAAGCCTTCCCCCCAGACCCCGTAGCATGAAAAATATAAACCTCACAACCAGGCAGAACCTCCTCGAGGCGTTCCCGCGCACGCATGACACCAGGCGTCGTAACCCCAAACATGGATATACCAATCCTCACACCAGAACATACATGTCGCTCCTTTTTCTTCTCACCTTGCTCCCGTTTCAAAAATGCACCCGCCATCCCCGCCATCCCCCCAGCAGCATTATCAAGAACCACTTCCAAAACACGGTTCCGGCCCGCGATATCGACAACGCTGTACATCATGCTGATGTCCGTTTCGCCGATGTATGGCCCCACGTCACCGGCCGCCATCGTTGAGACGATTAGTTTGGGGAATCCCACTGGCAGTGCGTCCCGCATCACTGCTGCTGCAAGTGATGTCCCGCATGACCCGCCGATGGCGAGGATGCCGTGGATTTGGTGGGATTCATGGAGTTCAATTACTTTTTTGGTGGCGTAGGGTGTGAGTGTGCTTATGTACTCGGTCCGTGGGAGGGTTGTTAGATCTAGGATTGGGGTTGAGGGGGAGAGCGAGGGGTTGATTAGGGCGCTCTGGATGATGCCAATTTCATCATGGGTAGTTGGGTTTCGGCCGATGTCCATTAGAAGGACTGTGGCATTGGTGGATTCAATTTGGGCTTTTGTGTAGAGCAGTTCTGAGAGTTTGGTGTCACATGTTCCTAGGAGGAGGATTGTGGGGTTGCTTGGAGACATTTTTGCTTTTTGCTTTTTTTACTTGGATTTGGAGAAATGGAACAGGAAGTTGAAGTTGAACTTGGAAGTTTAAGTGGAAGCTGTAGGTGTAGGTGAAGTGGAAGTGGGGTGCAGCTGGAAGTATAGCGGGGTGCGTCTACTTAAGAGGTTCTCTGTGCATATACTTCAGACAAGTAATTGACATAGTGGAGAAATGGGACACTCGCTGAGTGTTAATAGTATTTGTTTAACTCTCTGCGATGTGTAATATCGTGAACATCATATATATGCTCTTTCCCTAACCCCGCCGATTCAAACCCACAAGTGTCAAAATACACACCTTTGACCTAGAGCTTAGCAGCCCTAGCAGCCTTGAATTGACGAATTCTATATTGTGTCAGTCACATTCACGAGGAGAGATTCCATGTCCGAAGCATACTTATCCTGATCAGCCAGCTCAAACAACACATCCTGAGCTCCCTCCCACAGAGTGAGATTCCCAAGCGCATGAAGGTTCTCAGATCCCTCAGTGATAGTCAAGAAGTGGTTCGCAGCAAGTGCTCCCATCTTGCTTGCGAAGGCAACTCCCCCATAGCAGAAGAGAAATTCGGTTTCTGAGATACCTCCGGGGTACAGCAGAATCTGACCGGGTGCAGGGTGCGCAGTGTGGTTTTCGAAAGGTATGTTGAAATTTGTCTCGCCCAATGGAATCCACATACCCTCGCCGCTCCATCGCACATGAATCAGCTTTTGGCGGTATGGGAGGAGAGAACGAAACAATTTGACGGTCTTGGGAGCTGCAGACTCGAGCTTCGCGAGGAATTGGTACGGACCAGCCGTGATCAGAATGGTAGAGTCTGTCATTTTGGAGTTGAAGGGAAATGTAAACCGAGATTAGATTTTCGTGTTCATTCTCCATGTTTTTCAAGGTGGATATTATCGATGTTGCCCGCGGTCTATAATTTAGCTCGCTCCTTGGTGGTGGTTCTATCCAATGAGCTCGTGGCTTTCCCGATATCATCCACTCGGGTATCGCCTGATTCCACGTTCGGATGCGCTCCTTCATATATACATGTGGGGCCCCATCGCTCTATTCTACCGAGTTCAAGCTCAAATCATGGAGACTCCAATATCATCTATTCTATGTTGGGCACACCATTGGAAGAGTCAAACTTGTTAAGTGGGAAAGAGAATGTAGTAGTCCTTATCATCGGCAGCACTCTGTTCGCAGTAAAACAGGCTGTAAATGATCTGTTGCAGCTTACTATTGAAAATGGGTGACTGGGTCTAGTTATAATAGGTTTAAAAAATTGGATATATCCTGCAGTGAAGGCCGATTTATCAAGCAGGAATGGAGTTTAAATTGACAGACAGGCAAGCGCTACGAGGATGATCCACATGCTCAATCTCCTGTCATTCAAACCTGCTTGACTGCGGTTTCAAACTCCTCAAGGAAAGTCCACAGTGTTTTCTCCCGCCAATTATTTTCCTTCCAACTATTGGCCGACAAGGGAAACAGATCCACGCAGTTTAACAGGCTGCGATCATGAGCATATATAAACCAAATATTGCTATCTGCATCGGCCACCTGTGCTTTCCTGATTGTATCTACTGTTTGTTCAATATCTAGCCCTATAGCTGGTCGGAAGAATGGCTCAGTCACCGATCCAGTCCGTCGGATTAGCAACTGTTCGTATATCGAGTCCCCGGGACATGGAAATGATATGGGAGCACTGAAGCTCGGTTGAATATCACGAGGAATACGGAGGTGTTCCGATGGTCTAATTTCTCCGCCGTGATGGCAGAGATCACCTCCCATGAAAATGAATGTATCGGGATTGGTTGTGGTACGTGCCAATGCGCCAAGGTGACCGACCGCATGACCGGGACTGTCTATGATATAGAACGAGCCATCACCGAAGAAATCAACGGCTCGGAAGTCGCCAACTTGGACATGATTTGAGAAGTCTATCTCTCGTAAATTTCGTCCACTTTGGTTGAATGAGGGTCAGTCGATGCGCAAACTTCCATTTTCATAATATCTGGCTGGAAATGCCTGTGGGCTAATCAAAGACTTACGCAAAATCACTTTCGCGCACAGGAGAATCTAGATTTGCTGGATAGCCGGGCAAGAACTCAGCCCTAAAACCAGGACCGACAATGAGTTCAGTGGAGGAAGGAAATCGCGATGGGTCACCGATATGATCCCAGTGCCAGTGGCTTTCGGCAAATATAAAAGGTCAGCATGTCACAAGATTTGTATATTTATCAATAGACGAATAATGTACCCGGAGACTCACCTCCAAATGATGGCGGTAATTTCGTTCGCCCCGATGCCGTTTTTGTCGAGAGTATCAATCACCTCTTCCGTGACATCAACTTTCCATCCCTGCCTTTTGAGATGCTCACGGATCATCGGTGAAAAGGAATTCAAATCTTTCGGAACCCCGAGATCGTAAAGAACCTTTTTGCCCGAAGGATGCTCGATCAAGAATGACCAGGCGGGAAGAGGAGCCATATACTCGATCCCCTCCATTGGAGGTTCCATGAGAAAACCTAATTTCAAATTGCCAATCCTAGTAGTTGAATCGATAATTCGAACCTGGACGCTCTGATCGCCTGGTGGTACGGCGAAGTTGGCGCCGGAGAGGTGCGACATGATGAGTTGACTGAAAGAATTGTAAGAACTATGGATAACCTCAAAAGAGTCAGAGATACAAGAAATACAAACTCGAGAGTGTTATATCCTTCTATAGGTAACGAGTGCCGGGCCAGACACCCTGCAATTCATCCGAGAAAGTTGTTAGTGAGATCTCTTGGTGGTGATTACTATCGCATACCATGGTGGAATACCGGCTCTCGATACGGGGCATTTTACCTAGAAAATCATGTGACCGCTAAATGGCGTGCTCTATACAAAATTGCATATTATGCTTAGTTAGATCGTCTAGTGAAATTCTGTCATTTTAGTTATCATGATGCCATACCCAGGTACCATACATTGTCATACCACCGGATTTCTGTCAATTAGGTACCGAAATGCGGGGTGCCGACCTTGGATCCATGGATCTTCACAAGCTTATCATTATGCTTGTTCTCTATTCTGTCGACTCGGAGAAATTCACCACTGCAAACAATAACAGAAACGCATGTGCGACGACAGACATTGTGTGTTCAATGCGATGTGCGCAAGGCGTTAGGTTTGCTTTCATCTCCTACTCTGTCTTAGTCATAAGCTTAATCCAATCATTTCTTCCCAATTTTCCCTTGTCTTATTAGTTTCATGCGTGCTCTAGTTTATTTTAACCATAGTGTGGACCGGTCTAAAATGCGTAGTGACATCCATCAACCCCCTCCAATATTTCGCCCCTCTAGTCAGCAGGTCTGTTTTCCAAATACAAAGCCAGGGATGTATTGAAATAGCTAAAACTTGCCCTTGACCATTGCCGAGTCCATATTTGCCGCATTAGCAATCAGCCTACTCGGGGCCAGCAGTTCCCCACGTCAGTTTCGGTATAAACCAGAGATAGGTATGGCCGAGTACCGAACGGTAGTCCAACATACACTGAAGATATAAAAATTCTATGAACTATAGACATAACAAATATTCTTGCTAGGCACCTCGCACTTTCTGATGTGACCAAGTGACCCAATATTCCAAATTACCCTTATTTACAGGTAGCTTTGACTGGGCATTGAAAGATTTCCCAATGTGCACTCTTCCTTTTCTGTATTATAAATAGGGCGATGTTTTATTTTAATTAGGAGATAGATCTGCGGTCTAGGGATGCAAGAACAGAGCCACTTGCGCTCGCTACGTCCCGAAAACAACAATACGGATTTTATTAGATGTATATATTGGTTCCTTGATAAGAACTAATGATACTGATGGTATAGATGTACAAAGGAGCCAATAGGTCCTGTTATGGATGTATAAATCAATTTGGCTGCATCCTGTCCATGGTTGCGGAAACGCAATGTATCCAGACTCATGCTGATATGGACAATAGACCCCGAAAATAGGAAATGAAATAATCCCGGACACACTATACCGACCAAGTCCGAATTGGTGTCCAAAACACAGTGGGATGCTTTCGAGGATAACTATCTCAGTCTGTGCCTTCGGCAACGATTACAGGCCCTCATCCGACAATTTTTGCACATAAATATGTACTCGGGCATTTCATGATTGCAAACTTCGCACTGCAAACTTCCTCTATCACGCCAAGCCCATTGGGAGTTCCTATGGTGCTCACAGCCGACATCTTCATGCTGTCTAAGTCCCTCCACTATGCGATTGAATGCCTGTTGACGGTCTGCAATATTGGCATGTTGCGGAACCTCCTCATTCACAGCTTCGTTTGCCATGGCAACAAGCCTGTTTTCGTGCCAAAGTGGGCAATTGCATGTTTTCCAGACTTGAGCACAAATATAGCAGAATTCTCGACCACAACTGTGAAAGATCAGTTCTATATATATCTCATTATGAGACAATGCTTGCTTACCGGCAGGTAATATGGTTACAACCGTGTTGGAGCTCTACCATAGTACGACAATTGAAGCAACGCGTCCAATTCTCAGCATCGGCAATTTCCAAAACATTATGGAGTGCATCATCCATTGGGCAGTCAACACCAGGATGCGCAAAAGATCGGCAAGTCAAATGCGTTTGTCGATTACAACTTGGGCAAGTACCAAGCTCATTTTGAATAGCAAACGGAGGGATGAACTTAGAGCAAGTTGGTTCAGCGCAGTATAGGCGATCCTTAGCAGTCCATTCAAGTGCTCTCTCACCGAAATCCCGAAGTTCTTCGTAACTCAGGAGTCTCAGGGCCACTCCAGGCGGAATAACGTTGCCGCAACAGCGTGGTGGATACAGCTCCTCATCCTTGGTTGCTCCTAGAAACATCTGCCTCATACACTCCCGGCAAAACTCGTGGGCACAACGATCCACAATGATTGTTGCATCAAAATTTTCGAGGCAAGAAACACATTGTTTCATAGGGATTACTGTTTGGGACGAGGAGAAGCGCGAGGAGCTTTCAGCATTCACTGATTTATCGCTCAAAGTCATCCGGCCCATTAAATCCCCTATAACGGCAGAAACAGCGTCTTCATTCACATCTCCCAATACTCCTTCGCTATTGGTCAGGACGTCGGAGATATCATCACAGTTCAGCTCTCCATTTTCCAAAGCAAGAGCAAATCGACGATCGCACTCGGCGACTCTCTCGTCATATTTGATAGATGCCAGTACGTTTTGATCGGTAGCAATTGCCGTACTCATGCTGAGAGCCAATACCCCATCCTCAATAGAGGTTTGTGTAGCTAGACAATCTTCCCTCATGCACTTAAGGGCAAGTTCAAGATCGGTAAGTCTCCCTGCTGTCTGTTTACCCTTCTGCTTATGTTCCAGGTCGTCCAGATCCCCAAGAAGAATTTCCAGGATCAATTGCTCGGTTTGGTCGTTTTCCATGTTAGCATATAGGCTGGAAATTTCCAATTGAGTTTAATGTGGCCTGATGGATGTTATTCAAAAAAAGAGATGAGATATTTGGATAGGGATACTGGCTGAGTGAGTGAATAAAGTCAAAGTCGAGCTGTTAAACGAGGATAAGAGGCCTTTCTTAAAGACTCAACGGTCTAGAACCCCACCCCTCTTACATAAGGAGCTGTAAAAAGCGGTGAAGGACAAAAGTACATTTCTATTTTGCCCAACTCAAATTCGTTTGTATCCCCTTCCCTTTTATATTAGCCCAGGAGACTGTAGCTATACTGTACATAACCGAATCAAAACTGTCTTCTTGCTAATACATTCAGCAATTGACTGCAACTCCATAATAATTTCAGAAATTTATGAAGCGATTTCCCCTTGGGTACCAAGTGGTAGGCCGTCCCAGAATTCATCCAGAGGTTGGCCATGAATGAAACCAATCACAATATACCCAGATGTGCCAAAGTATTGCGTATCATCTTCACCTGAAGTGATTGATAGACTCGTGGGACTCGGATACTGGCTCTGGACGCACTTTTAGGCACCCATCATGGACAGGGGGGTTGTTGATCTCTTTTGTTTGTGTATCCGTGTGCCCCTAAGATACAAATCTATTCGATGGTTATTTCGTTGTACATCCATCATGAATTTAGCTTGTTATCTATAAAAATATATTATTACACTATAGATATATATGATTATCCTACTATTCTACCCATCCGAAGTCGCGGCCCCCTCCGTGGGGTTCAGATACCCGGCCGACACGGTCGACTATCAGAACCGCATTGTCCCTCCATTTATTATGAAGTATTGATATTTCTTTCCCTCAACCCGCGCCCTTTGCGACATGGTTAGATTCAACCGCCACATTCAAGTAGTGGGCTGCCACTGCGCAGGTGAAACCTGCGATGTCATTACCGGGGGTGTAATGGACCCCACTGGATGTAACACCATGTACGATAAGCTAGTCCACTTCTGGGACAATGAAGATTCGTCCGCTTCTCATACAGAAGCGCCGAGGACGTTCTTCCATGTGTCTAAATCTCGTCCTCCTACCTACCAACCCTAGGGCCGATGCCAGGTTTTTGATTATGGAAAGTGATGAATATCCACCCATGTCCGGAGGAAACACAATTTCAACCTCTACGGTTCTCCTAGAGACTGGCATGGTGAAGATGGCTGAGCCTGTGACAAACTTAACATTGGATACGCCTGCAGGACTGGTGACCGTTCAAGCAGACTGCAAGGACGGGAAGGTCAAGGCGGTTGCCTTTGATAGCGTCCCAGCATTTGTGTTCAAGCTGGACTACGAGGTACAAATCCCCGAGTTCCCAGAGCTTGGAACCAATACCCTTGACATTGCCTAGGGAGGTATGATCTATCTATGCAGTTGTCGACGCAACGAAGCTTGGCATCGAGATCAACCACAAAAATGGCCCTAGGCTCATTTGAATCGCGGAGGCAATCAAGGCTACTCTTAATAGATCCAAATATAACCCTATCCAGCCAGAAAATTCCAATATCAAGGGAGTGAGCATCCTCGAGTTCACAGAGCCTATGAACCGGAAGACAATGGAAGCTACGAATACAGTTGTGGTGTCTCCCGGTCGGTTTGATCGATGCCCATGTGGCACCGGTAGGTGTGCAAGAATGGCAATCCTATATGCCCGCGGCCAACTCGGTGTTGGCGAGCGTTTCACCCACCGAAATATTATTGGGAGTACTTTCGAATGTCACATCTGTGGTACAACGAAGGTGGGAGGATATGATGCTATCGAACCAACGGTGAAGGGAAGTGCTTGGATCAACTCGTTCAAGCAATATGTTTTGGATCCAACTGATCCTTGGCCCAATGGTTTTAGGGTTAGTGGTCAGTGGCTTGTGACGGAGGAGCAAAATTCCTTGTCTAAACTAATACACCAGAAGCACAGTGTAGATAATAAAGAAAATCCAACTTTTGGCGACAAATATATCTTTCCCACAACTTGGAAATTGTTTCCGCCCAGCGCCGCGATGATGAACTCACTTCATGCGGGTCCAATAACTAACAGAATTCATATGCGAGTGATGCCCCTTTGTAAATAGTCAATTTCAATTGAAAATCAAGTACCACATAAGAGAAAAATGGAATAAACAACCTATGTATGTTAACCTAGGCAAATCGAAGACCATTTACTACCCTACCTATAGGACCTCCATAACTTGCACTCAAACTCGCTTGAGAACAGAGCCAGTAATGGGATACTCCACACTGACAAGTCTTCCATCAATCAGGTTAAAAATAAACTCATCAGAGGTTCCAGCAAAGTCGGCTCATCCACACAAAGGAGTCATCAAATAAGCCGCTACTTGGTAACATCTATTTGAGAGATGAGTTTCCCGTGAAAAAGACACCGAGCTCATGATCGAAACTCTACACAGTCGTGCTGCATTAGACATGGAGGAAGAACTAGGAACGATTACTCTCGCCAGTCTTCAACGGAAGGATCAGCTAACTTAACTAAACTTGTACTCTTTATCATGAAGTCAGTGGTATCGCCAACTAATTCCATAAAGCAAAAGAGTGCATTCAATTCACAATTCAAGGAACAGGAAGAGGAAGGACAAAGTAAGAGACTAAGTCAAGCAATTGGGTCTATATTCACTCTAAACTCAACAAATAATGCAAAGTTTCCAAGCAGACCGTCGGATTTATTGTGTTTTGTGGTTATAACCGGCTGAAAACAAGTCGGGCCGAAGGTGGAATTTACCCGCATTCCCGAGTTCCTGTCACTCTCCTACGGGCAATTTTCCTCCGGGGAATGGGGATGATCTCTCGGCTAAATAAGAGAAGAGAGGTTAAAGAGGTGGCCCCGTCCTTCCTTAATCAGTCTCATCTTCTTTATTTCTCTATCTCTCTTACTAATATCAAAAATGGCTCGAGTACTTGAAGGGAAATTCGGCATCGTCACTGGCGGATCGCGGGGTAATCACAGCCTTCCCCGCATATCAATAGACCAAGCTAACACGCATCTGCACAGGAATTGGCGAAGCAATTGCCCGGAATCTGGCCGAAAAGGGCTGCTCACTACTTCTGAACTTCACTTCAGAGTTCTCGCGTGGCCCCACCGAAGCATTGTGCTCTTCTTTAGCTACAACGCATAACATCAAATGTGAGAGCGTGCAAGCCGATCTGAGCAAGCCCGCCGAAGCCGTGGCAGTCATTATCAGCGCCGCGCAAGAACATTTCAGCACCTCGGGAAAACTACAGATCGACATCCTGATCAATAATGCCGGCGTGTCGCAAGACCGGAACCTGAACGATGCGGACAAGGGCCCTATTGAGGCCGAGCACTTCAACTGGCAATACTCGATCAATGTCCTCGCTCCGCTCCTCCTTACACAGGCATGCGCCCCCTTCCTCCCAACCGACCGAAGCGGCCGCATCGTTAGCATCTCCAGTGTGTCCTCGTCGCTTGGTTTCGTGGGTCAGTCGATCTATGGCGGTACCAAGGCTGCTATTGAGGCGATGACTCGCACCTGGGCACGTGAGCTGGCAGATCGTGCGACTGTCAATGCCGTTAACCCCGGCCCTGTTGTTGGCGATATGTACTTTGCGACCGGAGAGCAGTTCTGGAAGGATATCCAAGGGTACCAGGATAACACGCCAATGAGCAAGTTGGATGTGAATGATCAGGATACTATGAGTCGCTTGACTGATGAACAGAAGCGGTTGATCCAGGAGAAGATGGGTGGTCGTCGACCGGCTTTCACTAGTGAGATTGCGGGTGTTGTTGGCATGTTGTGTACGCCTGATGGTCTTTGGTGTACTGGTAGTGTGGTCTGTGCCAATGGTGGCATGAAGATGGGGCAATAAGACTCCTCATGATGCACTTATTCCTTTCACTTTTTTTATATGCCAGACCTTTGAATCAGTAATGTTTTGTGTTGGGGGGAAGACCCTGCGCCTGGTGGCGCGTTCTGAATAATGGATTTGTCAGTGACTCAAGGCGATCCAAGGCAAGAGAGACAAACCATAAGTTTCCCACAGCTCTCAACGAGTTCGGTTTCATGTTCGCAATAGGCCTTCTATCTAAGACCTATCTTGGTGAAGGTTGTCGCAATATTAAATCAATCCATACAATCCTTTTACCTGAGACAACAAGCATATTTTTCGGGTATATGTCGCGGTGGTGACCTAATTACCACTCCCATTATTAGGCTGCCCTCGTGGCACGCGACTACGAAACCGCTATGACGCCTCAGCGAGGTCCAGTATGGTATTGACAGTTTTAGCTCGCGAGACGGTGTCTAGTTTACCTTTCTCACCTTCAGTTGAGCCTCCTAGTAGACTCGACACGCTATTGAACGCGTTCCCGACTTCTCTTCTAAGCTCCTTCCGCAGTTCCCTTAGTCTTCTTGGACAGTAGCTTCCGAGATAGTTTGTCTGCCGCATTGTTCGTTGGGTCGTTATAATGCCCTAGCATTTATTAGAGACGAAGCGCGATATTCGTGGCTTAGACTTGCATAGCTACTAAGAGGATCGCGTGGATGATCTGTTATCCTACTTTATTCCTTGCGTTCTAGATTGATTGTAGGGCTGATTTGTTATCATATAGAATCGTCGCTATTGTTAGACCTCTATATCCGTCGATTGAGCGCTAGTGAGTTAATCTGAACACCATACTAAGAGACTTCGGCACAACCTAACCCAAAATGGGTTTTGGGTCCATTATTTTACACTACTAAAAAAGTATCTTCAAAAATACGAAGGCTTGTATTTTATGAGTTTTATGAATTTTTATACAAAAATGGGTTCAAATGGGTTATTTTTGGGTTGGGTTTTGGGTCGGAGCATCACGCCAGTTCTATAACAGCATCAAAAAGCGAATTCGTTTGCTCCAAAAGAAGAATAAAAATTCTACGGAGCATTCAGGAAATATTTCCGTTCGGCCTTCCAATTTGTGACTATGACTATCCAAACTTAGGCACTAAGATTGCAGATACGCAAACGCCAATCCCACGAGAAAGGGGTTACCTTGGTCTATAGAGGGAGACTGTCTTTTATATAGCATAGAGAAGAAAAAGCGCCTTCCTTACCTAGAGGCGGAAGGACTTTTTACACAAAAAATATCTAAGGAGTAGGGCGTCTTTCCATATGTATATTGGTATAAGACATTCAAGATGAAGCGGCGGTCACGCTGATCATATTCCACTGCTTAACACGAGACACCATGTTCTTCTCCCTCTCTCCTATCACCTCATTATGAGTATCCTAGAGTCGAACAGAGCCTTAGTCATAGGTGTTTTAGCATTTTACGCCGCTTAGTTAGGACATTCGCCAGTCGTCAAGAATGTAGTCATCCTTAAGAGCGCTTGCTTATCGCCCTCAACAGTTTCGGCCTTATCCTCGTCGACCCACCCGTATGTATATCCCCCTCCAAAATCTATGAGCCGAAGATTGTTATCTGTGTCAACCAAGATATTGTCTGGTTTTACATCGCCCCAGATAATATCTGCCTTGTGTAGAGCGCCTATCATATCCCCAAGCTGCCTAACCCATTCAGTGCGCACTAATAAAGGCTCATCTTTGACTTCAACACCACTCAATATATCCCGATGCTCAATATATTCAAGCAAGTAGCCACATATCTTGTTGCTATCGTCAGGCGACAGAACAAATCCATGAAGAACGGGGGAGCGAACAACTTGGATCAATCCCAGTTCCTTCAGCTGAAGCAATATACTAATTTCTCGGATCGCATGGGAGTAACTATATACAGCTTTGAAAAAGAACCTATCAGACCCAAAAGAGACTTCTGTTGGGCGGGTTTGTTCGGGTCCGACGCGTAAAGTGATCATTGACGGATCAAGGGTCGGAATGCTGAGTGATTGAAATGAAAACGGGAGTTCCATATGATGAGTGAGGTTCGCTACCAGCGAAGGATCAGGCGGAGATGCGATTGTGGCCACTTGGCCGTCCTTCATTGTCATCGTCAGGACGACGGTTTCAAGACTTAACCAGTCCTTGAGTGTATGCATTTGGGAGAGGCACGGCGAAGCCAGGTCACGCATTTGAGAGTTGCAGTTGTAAGCGATCCAGAAACAAAGATCTTCCATTGGATCGGTATCGCCATCGCCTTCCGGATAAGTAGGATCGTCCAGTCTTCTTAATAGACGTTGAAAGTTGCACTTAAATTCAGAGCCATCGTCGAGTTTTTTTCGGACACTTGGATGTGAAATTGTTTTCCATAGCACCGTATAGTCAACTCAGCCGTGCCGTCAAAGGAGCCGCAAGAGAATTCGACAATGTCATAGTCCGGCAGTTCATTAGAAGAAACGCCGTTGAATGCCATTAGTGTAGTGGTTCAGGCCGTTAAAAGTTATCGAACTTGGTCGCTAGCACTGCTCATAGCAGGGGGAATCAGCTGCTTTAATAGTGTGATCCCGAGAGGTTTGCAGGGTTTGCAAACTCTCGGTGCTCAGGCCTTGGACCGACCTCGGGAAGCTTAGTGAGCGAACAACAAGTAGAAGGGTTGCATTGGAGCAAGCAGGGGCTTGGCGATTATGTATGCTACCCCATATTTTATAGCCGACTGAGATCATTGAGCATCCAATCACTTATCCCCCCGGAACGCAGTCTGATTCTCGGTTGCACGTTTCCCCGGTGTCCCTTGCAGCGTGAATGCCTATCCATCCTCACTGAGGAATGGCGTGAGCCGACCTCAAACATTCTTGTTAAAAACTATCAACGAGATTGAGTAGCATATTTGAGCAACATGATATCAAGATGGGGGCTGGGGTTTCTCAGATATAAATAGAGGTCGAGGATCTGGGTTTTTACCCATCCTTCTCAATCAAAATAATCCCAAGAACTCTTGGATCGGAAACAACATTCTTAAAGGGAACAATTGTTCATACTGTGATTGAAACTCTTCGAGTTCACCTCCCTTCAAGATGCGATACTTCATCGTCAACAGCCTCCTTTTTTTGGTTGTATCACCTCTGAGCGTCCTCGCACGTCCCGTGGACCCTAACGACGTGGCCGGCCAATGGGACCCTAGTGGACAGTACCGAAAGGGTCAATGGAAGCACGGCGTGTTTGTTGTCAACAATGGCGATAACAGTCACAACCAAAACGTTCAGACCTATCAGAATAGCCAGGTTGACCAGAATGGCCAGTGGCACGATACAAAAAACCAGAACGGTCAATACTACCAGAGTGGCCAATACAACCAGGATGGTCAACAAAACAACCAAAACGGCTGGACTGATGACAATGGTCGGTGGCATGCGAACAACGAGAACGTTCAGAGCGGCCAGAATGGCCAAAATGGACAGTACGGCTGGACTGATGCCAATGGCCAATGGCATGCCAACAGCGAAAATGGTCAGAACAGCCAAAATAGCTGGATTGACACCAATGGACAATGGCATGAAAACAAGAGCCGCCGGGGACTCTACCTTGAGGCAACAACCACTACCACAGAGCATGACCGTTTGAATGAAGCTGGCAATAAGAACGAAGTCAACAGTCCTCACCGCCGTAGCTGGCGCAACGCCGCCAATGATCAGAACAATAACAACAACCACAATGGACAGGCGTTGACCATCCCCTCCGTTATTACTACCAATGGACAGAACCAGGCTCAGGACAAGGATATCAAGGCTAGCAGTGGTCAGCAGGTGTAAATTCCATGCTCGGTACACTCAGAGGAGGATTGAGACTGGGAGGAAATGACATTGCTTTGAAAGTTCAATTTAGTTGGTGGAAGGGCATGAGTGGCATGAGAACACGAACTATATACGCTCATTTATGATTTTTGGTCGATGAATTGGGAGATGACTCTTAAGGTTACTGGGAATGATTGAATTAAGAGTGGAGGAAATTAGGAAACTAGGCAGAAAGCTATAGTACAATGCTAGTTGACTTTTGAAAACTTCATTCTCCATAGCTTATAGACACGTCAAACTCTACCTGCTGCTGACCATGTCTTTGAACGATTACATCACATTGGAAAGCGAGTATAGACCCTTCCACACGTTTGTCGTATTAATATGATAGTTGTCGTACTTAAAATAAAGGTCATGGGAGTCGGCTGACTTAATAATAT
Source organism: Penicillium sclerotigenum (assembly GCA_928213465.1). Lineage (NCBI taxonomy): Eukaryota > Fungi > Ascomycota > Eurotiomycetes > Eurotiales > Aspergillaceae > Penicillium > Penicillium sclerotigenum. Next base: position 9,820 of record CAKMRK010001435.1, on the reverse strand, counting down.
TTCTCTTGATTAAAAATACAAGGATGAAGCAGATGGATGGGATGTCGCTAACGCGAAGAAGAGATGGGAAGCAGGTTCGAACCGAGTAAATAGAAAGGAGTTTGGTGTGCCGCAATATACTTCCTTGCAATCTCAAAGTCCGATTTCTTTCGGCTATCAGAGTTGTTGACTTTGACACTGGCATTGACAGCCTTGTCGCTTTCTCGAACCGCCTTCATAATTTGGTCGAACAAAGCGTCCGCTTTGCTAGGTATCCTGCCGAGCTGCTGGAGCTTTCCCAGAATATCTTCATCAACCTGAAGATATAGCCAGCTGGCCACAGTATGAGACCACTGTACCCATCTGTTAAAGTTATGCTGGCCTTTAGTGGGTCGAGGCACACTGCTGTTGATCAAGTGTTGCAGTCGGAGTAGTGCCAGTGCGTATCTCACCCGGAGAGCCCATCCTTCTGCGTCTTTCGAGTTGGGCTTTAATCGAGGCACGTTTGTAATTATAACTTGGGTCAACTTTGGTAGGTTAGACCCTTGCGTTTCTGGTGAATTTGCGTGTGCGCTATGAAGCTCGACTGTGATATCAACGTTGTCATCTTTGGATTCGACGTTATTGTCATCAAGATCATTGGTGGTTGGAAGGCCGGATAGTTGGCCAGAGTTGGTAACTTGGGAGTCGGGTTTGGTGTCATCGGCTCGATGATTGGTACCGTTTTTAATTGCCATCGCGAATACAAATAATTGGATGGCTGGAGTATGGAGGTAGTTCGTGATTTGCTACACTCGGCCCCGCAATATCAGGGGCTGGGTGGTTCGGTATTGTGGTTGGCTACACCAGTCGCACTGTGGGGCGTTCCGAGAGGCTAGTGATCCTGAGTATGTTGTAAGAGGAGAGGCTGCTAATCTCTGGAGATGGTAGTCTGATAAAAGAAACTGCGTACTAAAAAAAAAGAGTGGGTGATAAATAGCTGAGTGAGAGATGAATAAAAAGTAAAGAGAGATTGAGAGCAGAGAAGAGAGAGAGAGCAGACCTATCTACTTCATTGTCACATCAGGCGGATCCTTGAAGTTTCAAAACTGCTAGTACTATTATGGCTATATAGCCTCAGTATGACGCATGACGAAAACCATCTGAAACAGAGATCTAAAAAAGTGATCTCAAAGTCATTGAAATCTTGCTATATCTACAGAGGCCGCATAAGGTTAGCTATTTTTCTTTATTACAGTTTCAAAAAATGCGTAAATATATTCGCACTATTTAAAGAAAGTCCATCTCAATATCGTCGGTCATTTGCTCAAGATGTCCGGCGACCATAAGGTCTATTGATGGGTCTGATCTAAGTTCAAAAGCCAAGCGGTCCAAGCTGTATTCCATGCTAATACATACCTGTTCTAGCTGCGTATCTCCAAATCGGGAAGAGAGCCACTCGGGAGTTGCGTTGCGGACATACACACTATTGGGGGTCTCCTCAACCATCTCAAATGCGGCCTCCTTGATTCGCTCTGCCTGATGAGAAAGTGAGATTAGCTCTTTGCGAACATGCTTGAGACGATGAACTCCTTGACTTTCTGGATCATTTCTCAGGATCCGAGCTTGGGTCTCTAGATTGGTCTTGAAACTCAGGCACTCCTCTTTGTAGATTTCCTCCCAGGTTTCCAATTCGGTTGAGTCAGAAGATGACATTTCGCTTTCCGGAGCACTAGACGAAGGCGTCAGGATTTCAAGTGAGGTTGATTCTGAGGGCTTACCGCTCCGTTGGACTTGGCTTGAGGGGAAGGAAGACTGATCGGTGTTGAACCAAAAGTCGAAGGTATTCCAGAAAATCCGCAGGATCTGATAAAGCCTGAGCTGAAGCATTTGGATGGTACAGAAGCCAATTCAAATGTTTGTTTGGTGAGTACTCAAAAAGGGGGAGTCTGCAGTACTTATGCTATTGGAGTCGGCACTTATTCGATTCAATTCAAAGAACAAATACAGGGTCAACGGACAAAGGGTGTTGTTGACATTTCATGAAAGGAATTATCATTGATTTCATTGTATAAACAACAAACCCTCACGGCAACAAAGCCTGGCCAGCTTTGTTGCTTCACATAATGAAAAGAATGTCCCAATTCATACAGATGATATGTGATGAACCTATTTATGAACGCCTGATTTCACATTCCACTGGGAAGAGCGAAACATTCGAAACATAGAATCCGAATTGGAAAATAATATACATTTTTCATTACAAGAACTAAGGAGTATGAGCTAGCAGTACGAATATTGGTGATCTGATATCAAATTATTTTTGCCTTGAACTTAGCAGACAGCAAATTGTGTGAAAAATCAGTGACTCAAGTCCAGTATAGTCATTTGATCCAGCCAAACCGGGTAAAAGAACTTAGATGGCGGCACGGAGTCCTGTTGGTCAAATGCAAAATAGATCTACAATGTCTACAATGTCATATGGATATGTTATCATCCGGTTTAGGATCGTTTAAATTTCACAAGCCCCATAAAAATGACAGGACCGGCGAAACCCCGGAAGCTTCATAAATAAAAATTAATAAGGAGGGGAAACCCCAGGAGATACCCTGAGATACGGCCCACAAAACCTTCCACGCTTGTTTCTCTTACACGTTGATTCGGCCCGTGATTAATTTTCGTAAACAATTTTCGTAAACGATCAGTGTTGCATAGCAGTAGTCAGAAATGATTATGAAAATAGGAGCATGGCAGAGTACATTCTATGATGCACCGAATACATGATGGTGTACCGAAGAGATAACAGTCGCTGCCCTACGTGGGTCTGGGCATTAGGAGACAAAACTCCCGAGGGCCAAGAGTTTTCTTTTCTTTTCGTCTTCTTATTTTTGTAAGTACTTTCTTCACACATTCGAAAACCGGGGGGCCCTGGAAAAATATCCTCCTAGAGCTATCGGCCAAACCCCACAAAGCTGCAGCAATGGGGTTATTTCCCCTTCATTTCACGAATCCCCCGAAATATATGTTAGCATGCATTCTATGCTCGGCAAATGGAATCCTCTTCGGGATGGATACGGGTATTATCGGCCCAGTGACCGACATGAAGGACTTCAAAAGGTCATTTGGTAGTCAAAATTCCACGATCCACGGCCTGATCGTTTCATGTATCTTGATTCCGGCCGCGCTCTCTTCTTTCTTCGCTGGCTATGTCGCCGACCGGCTTGGTCGGCCGAAGGGTATCTGCATTGGCGTTTTCATCTTCGGCGTTGGAGCCGCAATAGAAGCAGGATCTGTCTCTCTATCCATGTTCATTGTTGGCCGCATCGTGGAAGGCCTTGGAGAAGGGCTTTTCCTTGGAAACCTGGTCGTGCTGATTTGCGAAATATCGCCAACTAGAACTCGAGGCGCCTTGACAACTGGTCCTCAATTGGCCATTACGCTGGGATTGGTCATGGGCTACTTCATCAGTTATGGAACCTCGAGACTTCACTCCTCACTCTCATGGCGCATGCCATTCATCCTTCTTGCCTCCTTCTCCATGATCCTGTGTGGGCTTTCGCTACTTTATTTACCAGAGTCGCCTCAGTGGCTAGGTCTTCATGGACGCTATGAAATGGCCGAACAGGCGTGGGACAAATTAGGCGTCAGCCGCGCAGAGCGTGAAAAGGTTGTGCTGCAAGTGCAGGCACAGGAAGTTGGCTCTGATGCTGAGACGGTTAAAGACGGAACCATTGATAAGCTTCTTGCTATCTTCTCCAAAGATGTGCTGGGCCGGACCATCCTTGCAGTCTTTTTGATGGGCATGCAGCAGATGAGTGGCATTGATGGCGTCCTTTATGTACGCTCAGGCCCTCCCCATGCCTCGATACAACCGACAGTGGCTAACCTGACATCGATAGTATGCTCCGCAATTATTTCAAAACGCCGGTCTTGCCTCTTCGGAAGCAAGTTTTCTGGCCTCTGGCGTGTCAGCGCTTGTGATTTTCACCATCACAATCCCAGGGTTAATTTATGCCGATAAATGGGGCCGCCGAAGCAGCATTATCTATGGCGGTGTTGTAATGGGGGTCTTGATGTTTTTAATGGGCGGTCTTTATGCTGGAAATGCCGTCCACAAAGCTACTGGCGCCGGTCGCTGGGTTGTGATTGTCTGCATCTACCTATTTTCCGCTTTTTACTCTATCACCTGGGGTATCTCTGTCAAAGTGTACAGTGCTGAGATTCAGCCCCAGCGAACACGGGCATCAGCTACCACATTGGCTCATTCGAGTAACTGGGTGTGCAACTTCTTGGTCGCTTTGACGACACCTGTCCTTCTTGAGAAGAGCAGCTTCGGTGCGTACTTTTTATTTGGCGGATGCTGTGTTATTACTGCTATTGTTGGTGTTATGTTCATGCATGAAACAAAAGGTCGCACATTTGGGGAGATCGAGGAGGCGTTCAAGAGTAAGTCGCGAGGGAGAAAAATCGAATTTGGCAGGGGTATATAGCTCTTATATGCCAGGTTTAGTCAATAGGATATCCATCTAATCATATTACGAGATACACATTGGGTTCATCAGGTTGTTAGGTTGTTAGTCATCCCGGGGTTCCACGAGAATCGATACTATATCTCTCGGCAATGGTTTCAGCAACATTAATTGTGACTACTGACGGTTGCTATATCATGACTTCCAGTAGTGGTTTGTAGCAGTTCAAATTGTATTTTTGCCCCTTAAAAAACGCCCAATATATGAACATTTTGTGTGTCTTCTCTTTGTTGTGATCTGTATATGTCACATTCGTCCTTTCGTTTGTTTTGTTTGATCTGGCTTAGTCATTTCATGGGATGTTTGCATTGTTTGCAGATTTACTTTGACTAGGGACAGTTGGTGCACGGACCCTTATCTTCACAGGCGGGAAGACCTCGGGAGTCAATCTCACGGCCGTGTTGCTCACGGTGCGATAGGGCAATAATATCTGTTTCGTGTTCCAGGGTCCACACGGGTAATTTCGGGATGAAGCGGGAACGTAGAAGGTGGGTTTCAGCAAGAAATAACAGTCTGCAAATAATATATCTCGGGGAGGCGGATCCAACAAGCCGAAGACCTTGGCCCTGCTTACCGGACTAACACATTAGTGTCAAGACATGACATACCCACAACTCGATCCGTGTGCATCCCGCGACTAGCGCAGGGAAAGTGAAACATTGAAGTGTACAAGAAGAATCTTCCGTCTTGGTTATGGGTAATATGAATGGAGCTGAAAGCCCAATTTTGGGGGGAGAAAAGAGCAAAAAGGTAAAATGGCCAAGTCGCAGTGGCCATCCGCTGTAATTGTTTGAAAGGATTGGAATCCCTGGGTTCAACGACAAATTAATTGCATTCGAGGTGCAGGAGTCTGGCGCTAACAATTATCTTCACGGCGCGTCGCAGACGAAGGCAATCCCCAGGGAGCACCGGATCTACGCAGATGGAGGGAAGGGGCAATTAACTGAAGCTTGAGTTGCTATCTGAATAAACCAAAAAAAAAACAGAAATAAGATGAACTAGGAGGAGAGGAGGGTAGAGAAGGAGAGAAAGCAAGAAGTGGTGTTACACCTCCTCTTCTAGGCAACATAGACCATGCATATCTCGCTCCACTACCAACACAGGTCTTGATCAGAATGAGGCGGCTCTTGGCGAAAGATCTTCTCGGATAATTTGTACGCTTGGCGCACGAGGCTTTTCCCTTATTATGCAAGATTCCCGTTGGATTGGGGGCCAATTCCCAAGGAGAATCGGCTTCCTATAGATCGCAATATCTGAGGTCTCTAAGCCTGCTTATTTCTACCATACAGTGAGCGGGCTGTTGACGGCTGTATTCGGTCCTCTAGATTAGAGATCGCCAACAATCACTATTCCCTTCTTTTTAAAGACTCTGGGTCTCCCCCAGATGCTAAAACTGTTTGTGTCTGGGTTTTTTTCTCCCTCCCCTCCCCAACTCCATCCACACGCAGGAAGTTACTTAATCCTTGATCCACTGATGGTCGCCTTGATCGCCTTTTTCCGTGAATAATATGGCCTCTTCGCCTTCCCGTCAAGCCCCCGGCTCGTCGGGTCCCTTTGTCTGCACTGATAACGACTGTGGTAAATCATTTTTACGCAAAGAGCATCTTAATCGCCATCTGGTTATACATACAAACTTACGCCGACATAAATGCTTCATTTGTGGGCGAAGCTTTGCGAGGAGGTAAGAGCCGCTCACTCGTCGCTTGGCGTCTTGGCTGTAGATGATCGGCTGATCGATCCCACAGTGATATTCTGAACCGACATGTGCTACAGCACAATGTACCTCCAGATGGTGCAAAAAGAACCCCGTTGGCATGCCAAACTTGTCGCCGTCGTAAAACAAGATGTGATTCCAACTATCCCTGTTCTACATGTGCGGACAGTGGAGAACCCTGCGTGCGTGAACCATCTAGTATGCGGACGTTCATCCCCCAATCGATCCAGCAGGGTTCCCCCGGGGGGATACAGAGACCAACCGAGACCACTAAGGAAGAAGAAGCCGAGGGGGCTAGAAGCCTAGTCATACCAAGCGCAGAGGATATATCCCCAATGCAACTAGATTGGAATTCACCAATGGACCTGAGTGCGAGAAACAGCTTGTCCAATACTCCACCTGCCTCGACAAATGTAGGCATAGATCGAGCTTCCCTACGGCCGTTAACTGATCCATTGATGAGCATGATTTCTGGGATCAACACCGCCACATCCACCCCCAACAGAACACCTCCTTTATACTTCAGCGAGCCATCGGACATTATGAGTTTTCCATTTAACGTACCAGTGCAACAGAATTCAGAAATGAGAGATCACTTCCCTGCCGACCAATCAGCTGAAATACATATGAGCGGTGTACCAACCTTTACTCCCAGCCATAGTTTGTCAAGTGAGTGGAAGCTACAAGCTAGTACATTTGAGGACGACTCTGATCTTACTTACTAAACACAGATACCTCAATACTTAGCATGACTGGTCCCGATATATTCGCCCCAGCATCATCTACCGGGTGGCTGCAGCCGAACGAGGGCATCACGAGCCAAGTCCAGTTCGTCACTGCACAGGTCAAATCCCTTGATTTTGAACATTTTCACCTAGCATGGCCCTTTATACACGTTCCGACATTTGCACCTGGGAAGCAGAATAACCTGTTGACAGGTGCAATTGTCAATCTATCACTGTGGATGCAGAATATCAATCATCACCATCTGGTTCCGCACGCAATCAATCAGGAACTAACACGAGCACTAATGCCAAAGATAGTAAGTGCTGATTGCATGTAGATTGGCTTCCTAGTACAGAAATATTAATATTGGAATAGATGGAGGAAGCCTTGACAGAAAAGTTAACGGCTGATATACCCTTACCAACTCTACAAGCATTGGTAATCACCTTGATCTATGCGATTCTCGGAGATGTAAGAGTTCTTCTTCGACACCCAGAAAATTGCAAGTTTAATCAATAGTCACAGGCACCTGCATCTACTTTGAATTGGGCGGCACAGTGGACCGACATTGCTATATCCACTTTGCGCCGACTCGGTGCCTTGGACGATCGGTGGCACCCGGAAGAACACCTTCAATCCGCTGATGAGCGATGGGTCCAGACTGAGGAGATGAAACGGTACATTGTCTCCATCCTATCTACCATCGCCAATTTTCTAATACCATATTAGGCTGGTATACGCAGTTTTACGCATTGATACATATTTGTGCATTATTCTCGATCGCCCCCCTACCATGCGTTACCAAGAGATTGAACAACCACTCCCCATGTCAGATTATCTGTGGCGAGCAGAGACTAGAGCCGACAGATCAAACTTCCACTGGTTTGAACCGGCAGGACGAACTAAAGTTGCATTTTCTACAATGGTCCGCGACGGACTGGAGTCGCGGGGGTCCATGACCAGTTATCTCCGAATGCCTTACCTGTCCCTCGAGGATAATCACTTCAGTCTTTGTGCGTTTCTATCGGAGCTGTGGGCTGTTTCGAAAGAGCCTCATGAAGAACACCATCGAAACAACCGCTCACCGGAATTGAACCGCACCGCAGATCGAGTCAGGCTTTGGAAAGGCTATCTCCAGGACTGGCGAGTCCATATTGAAAAGACCAACAAGCTTGAAGATGCGTTCTTTGGAGAAGGCATAAGCGACTGCAACCATTTTCTCGGTCTCGACCTTACCCTGTACCACCTTCTTTGTCTCAAGCTCTATGCCAATACCCGGTTGCTGGAGCATAAGAAATGCTGCTCGGGTTGTCGGGAAGAAAATAGCGAAAATGCCATCAGTATCTGGGCCCGATCTCCTGACGGTCGTCAGGCTGTCTACCATGCCGTGCAATTGAAGCGTATCTACGAGCGTGAGAGCAATATTTACAAACCCAACGACCAACGTCTATGTAACGTGCTAGGACCTGCTGGCTTGTTAACTAGCGCTATTGTTCTCTGCACATATAGTGCCAAGGTGTCGGTGGTTAACACGCCTGAAGGCGATGCTGTTGGGACAGCGCCGCCTGATGCAATCGAGCTGGGTCAGTCGAATCTGGTTGGCAGGCCTGGATTCGAGAATTGGATCTCCCAGGGTGGCCCTGCGACCGTGGACGGGGTCCCCTTGCATCCTTTCTCGGTTCCCCACTTCTCGTCATGGCACCGTGATCGGTTGGAAACATGTCCTGTTTACTCGTCACGGCTGGTTACATTCCTCTTCACATTGAAGTTTGGATGATGGTACAAGAGTATATAATTCTGCCATATAATGCATCTTGGATTATAGAACAATAGATTGTCTGATTAGCTTTGCTGCGCTCTTACCATTGCCCCAGAGCAACTATGATCTTCGTCGTTATTCTATTGTTCCCCGGTGTCTAGCAGAGATCACTCCGTATAGAGTATAGACGATAACAATTTCGAGAGTGTGGTTGAGACTGTGGCCAGCGGTGCCTAGTCATTTCTTTCGCTTTCAATATCTGCTCCGGACTATGGTATTTATCTAAGAGGAGAATCAACCAACACACTCCCGACCCGGATATCTCAAGCACGTTGTTAGGTTACTAGCTGCGTCACTCTCCGTTGAAGCGATACCGATTCCTACCCCGGCGGTCGCATATCAGATGAGGGCGAATAGGTGATCCGTAACTTCTGATGGAGTATATGGAATTAAAAAAATACTGCGCAAAAAATGAACAGAAATGGACGGGCAGCGATTCGAACGCTGGACTTTTCGCATGCAAAGCGAACACTCTACCAACTGAGTTACGCGCCCAATTTGTTGCAATTAAGTCAAACTTTAAGTTATACATGGCTATAGTGTGGCTGCCCAACTAGGAACACTCCCTCAGATAATATCGAGAGATAGTATATAACTTCACTCCACCAACCCGCTAGTGCCTGGGAAGTGTCTGTGTGAATGCGATCTAGCTTGTCTGGCAACTCCTTCTATAGGTTTTTCTAGGCTCGAGTGACCTCATCGCTTCTCACGAATGGCGATAACGCATTACTACCTTGTACTTGGTCGGCTTAACTGGTAGCTAGTCTACGCCAAAACCCACTAGTAGGTCGAGACCCTAGACCTATGTTGGAAGTGGTCATATGACCACAGGTTATCTCCTATATCATCCCGAAGGGTTTGCAGGGTTTACATTACTTAGTGGCCTAAGGCACGCCCAGGGAGTGGGATGCCTGAGGCCACGGGGGGGATATAGGGAGCGAACCCTAGGCCCTAGCAAGAAGGGCTTTCTATTAGCTAGGAAGCGAGGGCTTCCTAGGATTATATAATTAGATTCATCTATATAGCCGGCGAGTAGTAAGCTAATAGAAAACCATGCGATCCTTATAGTATCAT